>CM032880.1:922500-970000 GCA_019176425.1 Megalops atlanticus | reverse complement strand
ATAATTAAAAGCATTTTTCAACTGCTTGCACATTTGTTAATCTGTGCAAACTGCGGCACACTGAAGCCATTTTCCGTTGGTAGATTGGGATGGTGAGTTACAGGCAGCACCCAAAGTGCAGCCGTCAGCGCCCATATTAAAATTGCAGAATCCTTCAGAAAAAACACAGATTAATAATAAATCACTGCATACTGCTGCTGCATCTTCAGGACTGAGGGGCCGAGGATGACCTGAGTTTCAGACACCAAGCGTACAATGAAGAAATCTCTCTCCTCAGTCCACCTCCAGGGTAGCTGAGAGACAACAATGCTGGCTATCTTAAGGGGGTGGACACAGCCAACGTAACGTCATATACTAAATGGTTACATGAGACAGGACTTCATGTGAATTCATTTGGGTAGGAGACGGTTTCACCTCTGCTAACCCTGGGTCTGTTAACTGTGTTAAGCCCTACAGTTAACCCCTGTTAAGAACTGCAGCCTGTACACGACAGGAGTCCATGGAAAACAGCATCCTCCTCCACACTGCACTCAAACTGCTGACCCCACAGCAAGACTAAGCCAATACGCATCTTACCAACCAAGTACAAAGAGCAGGCTTAATGTTGCTCAAGTGATTCCAGCCAAGCCCAAAGGCAGAATTCTCTTTACTTGCTAAAGTCCAGGCTCTACCCAATGAGATCAACGTCCTGCTACTAACAGCACCTGGAAAACCAGTGTTTCCTAAAATGGCAACTTCCACAATCAGTTCTGAACCTGACACTGGGGGTGCTGTGCCACAGGACTCCTGACCTGCTCAGTCAGACGCGGTGCTCACTGCGAGTGCAGACCGCACTGACATCAGAGATCACGCTGCTTCCGGGCTTTTACTGCCAGGGGACTGCAGAGGATGGAGCCGAGACAGCGAGATCACCAATCAATAATCAATTACAGCCAGACCAAGCTGACATGCACAGGCAGATACATAGCATGATTTAAAGGTCAAACAGATGCAGCAGGAGGGAACTCTAAGCTCAATCTGCATACAGGCTCTGTAACACAACCAGAATACCGCTGAGTTTATGGTTCCATGATGTTATTGCACAGGCTGGGGGGGTTGCCCGGTCTGCATTTTTACAAGAAATAAACCTGAAGCGAAGGGTTAAATCTGTGTGCTCCCCTGCAGCGACTCCCAGCCCTTCCCTTCCTGTCAGAGTGAGATGATGCCAAGCTGCAGTCTGTCAGAGGAAGGCCTGCTGGCTGTCACTCAGGAGGTGTGGAGAGAAAATGACGTTATTACAGGGCCATCTGCCACGTGTCACTGCTAGCAGCACAAGCCGCGCTCTGCTCCAATTACCTGTATTCATTACAGAAACCAATGCTGCTGATATCTGTGTCCAACATCCAGCCAATAGCAAGAGCCCTTCAGCTGTCTCAGGGCAGATGTGACCTCTGACCTCCATGCACAGGTAAATCAAAAACACACAGGAGGAAGCATGTTTTACCACATGCACCAGTCAGCTTATTTTCAATGCAACTGGTTACTGAGCTTGCAAAGACACAGGGGAACAGTAGCAGAAATATTGTTAAGGAGGAAACAGCAGAGTCATGCAGGTGTGTTCGGGCATGGAATTCATGGTGACCAGCACACTTACTGCCTAACGCCACACCTGGTGGAAATAACGTCCAACATTTCAGCGACTAGACCATGGCTACAGAGAAACCCTCTACAGACTCCAACTGACAGAAGAGCAGGAGAGAGGTGCTCCCTTCTGCCTCACTTCTCTGTTCTCTTTGCTTAAACATGCGTCTCCTGTGAGGATGAGCTCACTGGTCCTGCAGCATCACTGAGCTATAAACAGCAATGCTGCACGCCGCTGTGGGCGCTGCAAAATGATGCAGGTTAATGCTGCTCTTCCAGATGAATGCTGCGCTCCGTTTGCATCAGGTGCGCTGCTGTGAGAATCATTTTCAGGCACTATCTGTAGGCTAATGCAGTAACTGTTGTGTGTTTGTTTTATCACAGTTTTCCAGCTGACTGCTTCCTGTGTCATTGCAGCTGACTTCATTATCAGCTCTTTATAAAACACACTCACTGCCCTCCCTCACATATAAATATGTGAGACAATAAAGACTGGTTATGACTGAAATTTGCCCTTAACTTTGATGGGGTAAAATGAAGGTGTAACTTTTATCCTTCACAAACACAGTTCAGTAAGTTCAGCCAACACCAAAATAAACCATGTTTTTATTGTTAAAACAACATGTGCATTTAAATGTTTTGGAGGCCAAATTCAGACTGAATCCAGGGCTAACCTGTGATGTGTGGTTATGCGATGAGGCAGGATACTCAGTGAAATGTGCTGCCTTTCAGACGATGGCCTTGCAGCAAACGGCACCATACAGGGTTAATGTGCCTGTGGCCCATAAAACTGTTCTCAAAGAATCAACAGGGATGGGGTAAGATGTGCAGTAAACCAGAGGCAATTCATCTACGGAGGGCAGAGGCAGTGCACTAAAGACCGTTACAGGCAATCTTCCACCAACAAAAGGTAAGGGAATTGTAGGGGAAATGCGCACATATCGCCCCCTCTTCTGCGCATTAATCAAATCAGGGAATGTCTGATTTATATCTCATTTATTCCAGGAAAACGCAATAAAGTCTCCACTTGCACACTGGAAAAATGCGATCTTGCGCAGAGTGACTCATCTCGCGCTGTCTTTGTGGTGGAGTCCAATTTTCGATTAGAAATAAAATCAGAATAAACTGTTTTTAACAAGAGAGAAGTCCGTTCCGCGGATTTAGACTCAAAATTACTGCTAAGCCAACCGCCTTGCAAGACCGAAAGGTGTCATTACTGGAAAACCGGCGACATCGGCATAATAACCAGAAGTGAGCATACAGCTTCCACGCACGCGGTGAGGTTCTTTAGCGTGCACGAGCCGCCCTGTTGTCACAGAAACTCAAAAGGAGCTCCCGACTTCAGACCCTTCTGCGTGCCGATGCTGTCGAGATGAGAGTATGTAGGGAATTCAGAAGAGCAGACCCAAAACAATTCTCAATCATTTAACAACGTGTATGTGACATTGCCGTAATATAACAGAATAACACTGCAGCAAGCAAGCCAAACGTTCCAAGCCATTGCTGTTCGGTTTTGTGCGTGATTAAGTGTACATTACAATACAAGAAAACACTACACACTGTTCAGCTTCATCTCGTCCTAACACCGTGCTCACTCCGCATGGAGTGCAATCCCAGCCACGCAGGCGACACACCACGTCCCCTTTTATAGCTTACTTGAACCTAAACGAATGCTTGCTATGTCATGTCACTGATTCAAACTTCTCAAAGCGCAAATTGGAGTCATCAGCACTGGTGTCATTCCAGCAATAGGTGAGTGCACTCCAACACCACCCTTCCTGTATAAACTCCAGTCCAACACCACCGTTTCAGTATGAGCGATCCCAGTCACGCATGTTCAAAGCTGCCCCTCCAGATCTGCACTGAAACCGCGAAGTTTCGAGGTCAGCGTGCATCGCAGTCTCTGCTGGGATACAGACCGTGCAAAATACTTTCCTACTCACACCACACAGGTCTCTGTAATGTTTCCGTCCCACAGTTTCTGAATAGCAACTGTGAGCGCACGTTGGAGAAAGCGTTACATTGGTGTAAAGCATCTCCGCGATAAAAACAAAAAAGAAATCGTCACGCTACGTGGATATTAACTTATTGCCCCGTGAGTGAACGCATCGCCAAACGTACCTGTAACTCCTGAAAGTGTGTGGGGAACACGGTTAGTTTTTGCTGAACTTCAAAGGAAACACTGTATTCCGTTGACTACGCAGATGATGTCTGATGCTTGCAGCGCGTGTAACACTGAAACGCATGACCACAGTCCTGTAGTAGCGTCGCTGACGCTCTCCGCCCCGCCTGCATCTCATTGGCCGCCTGGCTGTAGTAGTAGCAGAAGTAGGCGAGCTCGCCGGCTGCGTGTCTCACTAGCTGCCAAAACGCGGTGTATCATAGGCGGAAACAGTGCCAAACTAATTAAGACCATGATAAATACACAGTCCGTTTTGTTTATCCTCTTAATGTTTCACTCAGAAAAAATAGTTCAGGAACAGTGTGTTTTTAAAATAAAAAATGGATCGATATCAAAAGATAAATATAGATAGATCAAGTCTCGCCTGCAAAGAGGGGGTTGTGTCGTTTAGGGAGACGGAGTTACACGCAGTAGATTGATATGCGCGAGACTCAATGTGCTGTGAGGTTTCTGGGTCAAACAGCAAGTGCTTCAACTTACGCTAATTGTATAATGAAAAAACTCTCCACAGTCCTAGCACAGATAGCACCATCAGCTAGACAAAACATCGAGCGAACATAATGAAATTAAAATGCGTTTATGCCTTTATGTTTCCATTCCTGCAATTAACATCCACTAATCACTGTTTTCTGTTTGTTTCCTATCCCTGCACTGGGGTCCTGCCTGGAGCTGTAGCCCATGCGTCCCATCCCGTTTTCCAGTCCTGCTACCTCGCTGCCCTGCCTACCAAGCCAACTGTGTGCCAAGAACCGGACATTCCAGGATACATTTTATAATTACTCTGTTGTTAATTACTACTGTCTATCAAACTCAAATGTCTTAAAGTATATTGTACAACTTTTTTCTCTCTAATTCTATCTGCCCAGTGCCGGCGAGAAGCAGATGGGCTCCCCCTCTGAGCCGGGTTCTGCTCAAGGTTTCTTCCTGTTGATTAGGGAGTTTTTCCTTTCCACTGTTGCCTTAGGCTTCCTCTCAGGGGGTCTCAGGCCTGTAAAGCTGCTTTGTGACAACTTGTGTTGTAAAAAGCGCTATACAACTAAAATTGAATTGAATTGAAATACCTTAATGGAAAAGACTCCTACCTTATTTCCACGTTCATCCTCATGGAAGTGTTCTAGTATTTGACAATATTACTTATGCAAGGAGCATTCTGGGATGGTGCCTCATGTTTATATGTATAAACCCAATGTTCATGGCTAAATGTTTGAAAGGTAATTTAAATAGTTTGTTTAAACCCGTTTTGGGTCTTCGAGCTGACCATCTTAGATGGGAGGGGTGTGCAGAGGTCAGTCAGACTCCACGTCTCCAACAAACCAATGGGATTATGGGATCCCTGAAAGAAAAATAAATAAATAAATAAAAATAATCAAGTTAAAATTGATACCCTCTACAGGATGCACACCGTGCCTATACCCTACTCAATAATGATAACTAAACATCTGCTAAACAGTCGCTCTAAAAGTGAAGTATGTTTGTCTGATTTGCCATTGATTGTAAACAGAACCCTTCCGGTTTGTCAGCTCTTCCGGAGACGCTTCATTTCCACTCATTTCCATCCATGGCCCTGCCTCTGCACTGAACAGCACTTGCTTCACTGCAGGGACTCGAACCCTCAGCCTTTAGTGCCCCATGCAGAGGAGAGGGACAGCAGTGAGGGGCAGAGGGGCAGCAGGATCTCTGATAAGAGGCCCAATCTGCTACCAACTTTCAGCTCAGGCCATGCAATCTGTTTCTGGGGAACATGATACACACGCTCACACACACACTCTCACACACACACACACACACACACACACAAACAAAAACACACACAAACAAAAACACACACACACACACACATACACACACGCACACACCCCCACTCACACACACACACACACACACACACACACACACACGCACACACACTCACACACACTCACACACACACATGCACACACACACTCACATATACACACACACACAAACAAAAACACACACGCACACACCCCCACACACACACACACACACACTCACACACGCTCAGACACACTCACACACACACACACGCACACACACGCACACTCACATATACACACACAAACAAAAACACACACGCACACACACTCACACACACACACACACACACACACACACACACCATCCTGTCCCAGCAGCCCCAGATCCCAAACCCTGAATGTGGTTTTACAGGTCTTCCCATCATGCACCTCTGCCTCCTTGCGTGCCTCTGAATTCTCCTGAAAAGTAGGGGCTGTATTGGCCCTGCAGGGTTTGACAAAATAGCAAAATGTTCTTGAGAGAAAACACTGGCTGTAAAAATAGGCTCTTTTGTATCCCTGCAATCTCTTCTGCCATTTTCATCTGAATCACCTAAAAGCTCCTGGTCCTGGCCTATTTTCTGTAATGATGCTCTCATTCACTTGCCCACTTTCTCCCTCATACCCCCCCTACGGAGAGAAAATTAATCCAAATCCACCACAGAGCCACTTCATTTCAGCTGAGCAGGAAACAGAGCAGTTTCACCCCCATTCTCAGGGCTCTGAGTGTGCTGCTTACCTCACAGTTCTGTGTGTTTGTGTGTGGGAGTGTAGTAGCGTGTGTTTTTAACTGTAGACCTTCCCATCACACAGTTCAGGACAGGATACACCAGTAGATTATTGGTAAAGGCTGTTGTATTGAATTAAACTGGAAGTTGCAATTTTCCGTGAAATCACTGCTACCTTTTTTTCTTGAATAGAATACACACGAAATGAATTGTATGTACGTACCTACCTCAGTACTGCGAGCTTCATGTCACTACATTGAGAAAGAGGGAGATGCTGCCCTCTTCTGGACAGTCAATGTAATTACCGAAGAATATAGTACTGCTGGTCCGTTCTGGTTCACAAAACTTATGGAATGGCCGTATAAGTGGTAACACAAAATGGCTAATATTAGAAACAGATGGCGAGTTATGCATCTATAAGACAATTATAGAGATGTTTGCTGACTCACTGGATTCCTGTTCTGGATCATATGTAGTTAATTGCTGACTATACGTAAGTTCTACTGCGATATTTTATCTACACTTTCCCATCATCAAACAGTGACAGCTCAAGATATATGAACAAGCTGGTGGTAAAGACGATTGCATTGCCTCAAATCTGAAGTCGTAATTTTTCAGTGAAATCAATACAACCTTCAGCTTTTCTGGCTTACTTACGAGTTTCTGTTTGGAGAGTTGTAATACCACATACTGTCGGTAGAGGGAAGTGCGTAACATTTTATCTTACTTCTTTCGTGCACTTGAACCAGACCGTTCTCGAACAACTGGGAGGCCCCGCCTTCATAATACACTCAGAGAATTTCAGAAAAGGCATAGCATTCGCTAGAGAAAAAAGTCCTTTATTGACATACGTTTCAACAGACAAACTGACGTTGTAACTTTTATATTCTGAGATTCACTGTATTACAACCTTCATAGTCTTGCCTTTTTTAATATTTTCCCAGATTAAAGTAAAAAAAAATGTCTGTGATGTAATTAATGTTCACTATAATTTCACGACTGGGAGAGCATCTGGAATAAACCCCATGTTGTAGTTGCGTTACAGGTAAACTGTATTTTCTGTCAGGTCAATGCTGCAGTGAGGCGGGGCAGCTGACAGCCATGGAGGAAGTACCGGTCTGCACAAAGCTAAATACAGACATAATATTGCACCATGGTGTTTATCTTTTTGGTAAAAAGCACTTATAAAAAAACTACCAGGTTCAGGAACAGTGAGCCTATGTCCACCTGGAAGATAAATCAGAGTGTTTTAAAATCCTTAGTTATCAGCATTGCATTACTTTGGAGTATTCCGTGTGAAGCTTGCACACTGTACACAGCTATGATGGAGATGGCAGGGCTAAGGGCAAATTGTGATCGATGGACAGAGAAATCTGAGTTATAATAAGAGGGGGTGGCTTTTCTGGGGAAAAAAGAAACAATTTGAGATCTAACTCATTTCAGGTCTGTGACTGTAAACTCTACAATAGAAAAGAACTGAAAGAAAATGGTTTCTTCATTAAGAAAGTCGAAGCAAATTCCCAGATGGCAGCCAATGCCAGATTTTGACAGGATTTTGCTGTAATTAGAGCTCCCTAAAAAGTGCAATAGCCAGGCCCCTGCTACAGTCAGATTTCCTCCACCGATGTATAGAGTTAGCTGCACTACCAGCCTGTTCGGTCAGACTGACAGACTGTCACCATGACAATATGGCCTGTTGGGCCCAGAAGGCCATCTTGCTCACTGGATAACACTGGAAACCTGCAAGCCTTCATGACAACAGCTTGAAGATGTCACCTGATACTGACTAGTTTTACAATGAGATCTTTTATGTTACAGGCGTCATGAGGAAAACACTGCTGGCCATACAGTTCTCTGAAGCTCCACATACTTACATTACCATAACCAGCAGCGATAGCTGGAGTCCTGCTGTTCACCACAAAGCAGGAATAAATCATAGTCTGAACACAACCCAGCTGTACATTTATTTTCTAAATCATTTGCTAATTTATTAATTATACAAGGATATTACTTGCTATAATATGCATGCCGTCTATTTTAAATAGACACTAAATGGGATCATATTTTTGGCAGCCACTCTGCCAGAGAGGAGGTGACCTGAGGACAATCCAAAAGCATTTATGAATATTTCTTCTCTTCCAGTGGTCTGGGCCAGCGCTGAACTCTTTTTTTAGGACATACTTGGCAAGGGTGATGTGATATCAGCCTTTTTTTTAATCATTGCTCAGTTTATGTAGCTTTAACATATTTATTTTTGAATAGAAAGCAATGCACATTCCAAGCTGTTTTTCCTTGACTGATGTAAAAAAATTGCATTTGGTTGTATGACCTGAAGCATTCTAAGAAGACTCTGTAGACTCTAAGGTCATTGTGGTAATTATTACAGTAACCTGCCTCTTAAACACTGATACTGGTGGCAGTTTACTTCAGCATCAAATAGTGTGGAAAAAATGGTATAGCTTAAAAATGTATGCTAAAAAAGCTCAGTGTCAGCAGATAATCAAATTTCTCATCATCAAAACTGTCTAGATAGAAATGGAGTAGTTTAAAATATACCATTTATCTGAGGAATACAGCAATGAAGGTGGTGTGGGACATGATGGCATGATGGGTTTATTCCATTTTATTTCTGAAAGGTTGGTGTTTTGGGGTGCTCTGTGATTGAAAGAAATAAAAACGCCCCATGTTTTGTAGACTCTGGGCCAGAATCAGGAGAATGATAGAAAATGGCAGCATCTGGGAATATTATTAAACATTTAGCCTGACCTTACCTAAGTAAATAAAGAATGTGGCACAAACAGAACTTAGTGCATGTTTAAAGATTTCACAACAATTATGTTGCCACATAATTTAAAACAAACTCCGTGACAGTGGTGTTGCCTCTCACAGAAGGCATCGAGTGAAACACACTCCACCTGCGAGCACACACCAACCCACTGCTGTGTTACACACCACAGAAATGACATTTAGGACAGAAGTTCATAACTGCATTAATGCATTAATAAAAAAGCAACAGAAGCTGAGAAGAATCAGGATCAGGCAATAAGCATAGATATGAACCTGATTATATGCAACAATGTGGCATAGTGGTAAGGAGCAGGACTCATAACCGAAAGGCTACACGTTCGATTCCCCACGGGGGCACTGCTGCTGTACCCTTGGGCAAGGTACTTAACCCCGAATTTCTAAAGTAAATACCCAGCTGTATAAATGGATAACATGTGAAAACCGTACCGTGTGTAAGTCGCTCTGGATGAGAGCATCTGCTAAATGTAATGAATGGAAAATGTGCTGCCTGGTCTGTGAGTTTGGCAACCATCTGAAGGAACACAGTCAGTGGCAGCACCTGCCGGAAGAGTTTCCATGGATACCCGAGAGAAGCGTCCTAACAGGTGTGTCAGGTGGGACACAGTCACAGCTGGGGACCGCATTAATCAAAAGCAAAACGCAATTCTATCAATCATTAGAGACATTCACTACAAGGATCCAATATGCATATTTGTACAACTGTATGTATATGTATTTTTTCTTTTTTAATGACAGAGGCATCTTGAGATGTGATCATTTGAAGACGGCCTCGAACCCTGGGCAGGTGTGACTCTTCAGCATCCTCAGGGCCTTCCGGAACTCTGCGTTGGACATGTCCCAGCTGTGGATGCCAGTCAGGAGGTACTGCTCGTCCACCTTGCGGCCCATGAGCAGGTAGGTCTTGCCCAGCTGCTCCAGCTGCTGGCAGGGGCAGTCAGCGCCGTTCTTCAGGTAGAGAACCAGCTTCTTCAGGTCCTTCTTCTTCAGCGCGCCGCGGTTCAGCAGCCTCCTCCTCCTCTCCAGCGTCACCCGGCGGTCAGAGCCCTGCTGCCGAGCCTCCTTCACCTTCGCCTTGATGACTGAAACATCAGAGGGGCAGAAGAGGGCCGTCAGCAGGGGGCAGTACTGAGGGCCGTCAGTAGGGGGCAGTACTGAGGGAGCTGGGGTTTTCAGTTAAAGACTGCAGGCCTGATTCCCAGATGAGGAGCTTGACATGAGCAGTTTCAGTGAAAAATATGCTGTGTATCTGGATAACATCTAAATGTAGGTGAATCAAAGGCGAAGGCTATGATGATAATGTCATGGCAAATTGTTTTTAATTCACCACTCCTCTTCTGGGTCAGTTATCAGCCAGCGTAACCACAGAAAGACACAGCGCCTTTCGCTTCCAAATGTTCGATTGGATGAATGTGCTCTGTGTCAGAAAGGGAACTTTAGCAAACATAAATAATTTTGCTGGTAGAATTTCTGTCCTGCAGAACTTTTATAACTGAGCGCTGAATACAGAATTTTGGCTGTATGTTTTCTTTGGAAAAACAGCTGTCTCGGCCCTCGTCTCATAGTCAGTAAATAACTGTGAAGGAGGTTTAAAGGAAGCTTTTCTCAGAGGGCCTGACTCACTCCTCGGCTCTGCTGCAGAACCTGCTTTGCAAATGTGAGAGAGGACAGCTCTTCCTCCTGCCTCCACACCTTTCTGAGTGCTTGCCTCACATATACTCACAGCTTTTCCTTAAAAAACAAACAGAACCTGTGATCTGATGTCATGACACACAGAGATCAACCCTCCAGCCTCATAATGGCTGAACATCAATCCAGATCCAGCCGCAGGTGTACCATCTGTGGATTCCAACTATCCACGGTTTCCAGTTTTTCTCTATTTGTTTCTCATTTTGTGTTTTCAGTTCCCTGCTGGGGCACTGCTGCTGTACCCTTGGGCTAGAATTGCCTCAGTGAATATCCAGCTGTATTAATGGATAAAACTGTAACCTGTGTAAGCTGCTTTGGATAAGAGCGTCTGCTAAACGCCTGTGATGTGATGGTGGTGCAGGGTCTGTGCATCATTCCTCCAGCGGCTGGCGCTGACGCACTGAAATCACACCCCTGCAGGGTGACACACTGCCTCCGCTACACTCTGATGACCGGCTGGGTGGCCCGCACCCTGACACAGTGCCACGCCCGCTCCGGAGAGGCCGCCCTGCCACACACTCCCACAGCCATGCAAACTAACTGTCAACAGCCAAACCCAGAGCTACAGCAACACCTCATTTACTGCTAATGATCTCAGGAAGCCCAGATTTTCCCAGAGTCTGCAGTGTCAGATGCACAAGCTGTAATCCCTGCTTTAGCAGCTTCTTGTTTGATTATTGTTCCTGGTTGTTTTCATTGCTGAGTTGTGTAGATCAGGTCTGTGCTCGTCAAACACTGAAACCCAGTCATGCGTTTGAATTTTAATTCTGTTTTCTCTTGTGTGTTGTAGCTGTTTGGGTGTTTTCTTGATTCATGGCCAAACTGTTACCAGCAACATGAATACAAAATTAATGTATCTGATCTCTTAATTACTTTCCTAAAAACTACACCCACAAGTTTCTCTAAAACACCATGGACTCCCTGTAAACCAACCAATCCAACAACAATGAATTAATTTTGCTAACTTGGCATCCCACACCAAAATAAACAATTCATGCATTTAAGCATCCTTTCTCCATCCTAAAAAGCTATGAATAATTAAAACTATGAGGATTTTTGTTGAACTCAACCAAAACTGATTAAAAAAAACTGAAAAATTAAAAATTGATAAAGAATAAAAATGACAAAATGCATACAACTGCATTTATAGAAAATCATTCCTGTGTACCACATGGGTAGAGATACTGCACACGGGCAAATCCACTGACTGGAGCTGCGAGTCCTGATTTTACAGAAAAAATGTGTTCTCTCAGTGAGTAAACCTGTCCAGACAGTAAAACTTTCAGCCACATTTAAAATTATTCTTGTCGTCTTGACTACCTCATTGCACCACTTTCCTAGTTGCCTGCACAAAACATGCTTTGGATTTGTCATAGTTTATGATTATTGTTGTTGCCATTGTGAATAGTGATAATTATTCACTATTCACAATAAGAGAAAGAGAAGTCTGCAGACTGCAGGATTTTGTGGGATTAACAGACACCCAGCGCTGTTACTTTTGGGAGCTCATAAATACTCTTACACCACTCTTACAGGAACTGGTTTTATTGCCTAGTTTCTGGGTAATCAAAGAAATTATACTGTTCATTGACAGGTGACAGCCAAAAGGATTTCTGGCAGAGATGTGTCTGCCCCTGCCCCTAACAGCACAGAAGGTATGCCTCCCTTTCCTCAGCCAACACTTCCTGGAGTAAAGGCAGAAGTTGCCACATTGCTTTGTGCCAAAATGCCTTAAATCATGTCAGACTAATAAATTCTTCTGTAATCAAAGACATCTGTATGTTCTCCCACAATCATATTTAACTGGTCAAGAGGAAGTCTTAAAATAAAAAATGATTGCTTTTGGTTAATTTGATCATGACACGGCCTTGCCTGTGGAGATGACACAGTTGCTCTGTAATTTGGATCTCGCTTTTGCATGTCTCTCTCATTCTGACTATTGAGCCTGAAACCTGCATGTTCTTTTTCATTCGGCTAAAGTTCACTTCGTCCAAAAGTACGTCTCAGCATCCGAGGGAGGAAAAATTCAGAGACACAGGCGAACCGGGAGGTTCTGATTTCTTGCCAAACCCACCTCACATGAGAATCAATTTGAAAACTCTATCCTCCTCAGAGGAGGCCGGGGATGGCTTGTGAAGGATAGCACATAAAAACAGACACCTGGAACTGCGAAGCACCTGAATTCTGTGTGAATAAATATGAGTCGGCTGCCAGAGCAGAGGGAACATGCTCCTGAATCTGTGATCGGTGGAGGGACGACCCCCCCCAGGAGAGACAGCTGCCAGCTGCACCTACCGAACTCGCTGGCACACCTGTGCTCCAGGATGGCCTCTGTTTTCATCTCGTTGTCACACGGGGGGCAGACGGGGGCGGGGCCTGCAGGGGGAGACAGGAGGAGGTTGTGGGTAGAGGAGAGCAGCGGTCTCGGGTTCGAGCAGAACCCTGCGCAATGGGCCCATGATGTTCCTGCGACCTGATAAAGCTAATGCTGCTAATGCTGCTCTGCCCTGCTTTAGGCTTCTATGGCTGTTTCAGCTTCACTTTATCACCATCCTCTTATTTCATAACACCGTCTGTTCTTACCATTTTAGTGCTTTTTTTTGAGCATTGTACCAGGTGTTTTATTTGTAATTGTAATCTTCTCTAATTTTGTGCATAATTATAATTATCTTCGTCTCACCTTCATTTATGGAATCGGTTTTATACATACATAGCAGCTTATGATAATTATGTGTATTACCCGATACTGCTCAGAATTTATTAATCATACTTGTTATTATTGTTGTTACTGTAGGTGTGTTTTGCTTGACGATGGCATGGAAACTCTCTGTCATTTACTGCGCTCCACTGAGTCTCAGTTTCAGCCTGCGTTCCTGCGTGGGACGCCCTCAGAGGCTGGGAGCTCACACACACACGTCTGACACACACACACACACACACACACACACACACACACACACACACACACACACACACACACACACACGTCTGACACACACACACACACACACACACACACACGTCTGACACACACACACACACACGTCTGACACACACACACACGCTGACACACTGACACACACACGCGCACACACACACACACGTCTGACAGGCACACACACGCTGACACACACACACACACACACACACACGTCTGACACACACACACTGCAGTCACACAGCAAGCAGAGCTACAACCACAACAAAAATAACACCCAGAACAAAAGGTTCTGGGTTTGTGCTGAGTTTAAAGGGCCCATAATTAAGCCTCTGTGCCCCACCCGATCACAGAGCTGAGCAGTGCATTCTGGGATAGCTCTGCCGAGATGAGTGTGGGACTGCAAGGTGTGTCTGGCGGTGGTGTTGCATGTTTGCATGCACTGCTCATGGTTTCCGCTCCACAGTCTCGCCGTTACCGCGTGACACGCCGGCCTCACTGCGACAGCACAGCAGAGTGAGCTGCTGCACGGGCCTCAGAAAGCCATTAAACCCGCACACTGTGGAGAACACAGAAAACTGTCTGCCGCTGCTTGACACCTTTCAACAATCAGCGTAACATCAGAGCCACGGGGCACCAGTCCAGGAGAGGGGGCATTGTGGACGGACAGGACTGATGGACAGACGGACTGACACAGCAGCCACATTGTGTGACACAGCATGTGGGGATTAACTCCAAGCAAGCATCTCTTACAGCACACCTACATCCACTGCCCTGACCCACCTGCCATCTCTCTCACAATGCGTGGCAGTCAGGTGTGACGGATGACAAGCAGTTCTGAGCTGGACCTGCTGAAATGACTGCTGTAGACTCTTCACAATTACAGCATATCAGTTTGTCATGGAGAATCCACAGAATGGCGTTAATGGCGGGTTACATGATCACAGCCTTGGAAACACACTCCTCTCACACTGGCAAAGACGGAGCCAGCCACGGGAACAGGTGGGTCACACCCAGGTGCCAATCACCCAAATTACTGAAAGTGTGTGTGTGTGTGTGTGTGTGTGTGTGTGTGTGTGTGTGTGTGTGTGTGTGTGTGTGTGTGTGTGTGTGTGTGGAGGGATGGCCAAGGCTGGGAACCCTCTGATTGGTTGTATTTGTAGCAGTTTCTCTGCTGGGGAGAGGGGTAGGCTGGTTGTTATGGAAACCCTGCTGTAAAATGAGGTTATTCAAGTCTTGCTGATGATGTCACTTGCTGATTTTTTCACTTTATCTATATCTTTTTTCAAACCACTACTTTTCTGTTGGTTGGCAACTTTTACAAATATAAAAACATCTGAAAATCTGAAAATTACAAATAGCTACCTGTAAATAAACAGTTTGTTCTGGCATCTTACAGTACAAAGGAAGGAGGTGGAAGCATCTTAAAAGATTTTTCAAATGATTTAAACCTGATTGTAATGCTTGCAGATCAGTTCATACTTGGGTATAATTGTATGAGCTGTTATTCAGTTTGAAAGGATGCCATTTTACAGTTTTTTACTGATTTACATTAACTATCACTCACAAATTATTCCTTTTTCACAAAAGCAACAAGCTACACTTTCACAAATGTGTTGTGCATGTTTCTGGATCCAAAGCTGCGACAAATCAACTTAGACAGAGAAGAGAGAGGAGAGAAAGAGCAGACAGAGAGAAAGAGGAGACAGAGAGAAAGAGGGGACAGAGAAAGAGGAGAGCACAGAGAGAGGAGACAGAGCGAAGGAGGGGAGACAGAGAGAGATTGAGAGGAAACAGAGAGAGGGGAGTAAGAGAGGGGAGAGGCAGGAGGGAGGCAGGATCACCTGAGAGCTGGGTGGGCTGGGTGGTGCTGGCGTTGGTCATGGCGATGCAGACGTCGCCCTGGGGGAACTTGTCGCAGGCGAGCATTTCGGGCCAGGGGAAGCCGAAGGCCTCCATGATGGGGGCGCAGCCCTCCCTCACAGCCTCACACAGCCAGCGGCAGGGGGGCAGGGGCCGGTCCAGGCACACGGGGGCGAAGAGCGAGCACAGCAGCACCTGCGTGCCCGGGTGGCAGCCCTTGTGCACCAGCGGCACCCAGCTGCCCGCCTGCTGCCGCACCTCCGCCATGGTCTCGTGCTCCAGCAGGTTGGGCAGCAGCATCTGGCTGTAGCCCACGCTGTGACACAGCTTCAGGTCCTCCGGGATGTCCAGGCACTGCAGGGGCTTGCCGTAGCTGCGCCCGCCGCTCACCTGCTCCGAACGCCAGCCCAGGTACTCGTACTCAGACGCCCTGCTGAAGGCAGAGACCAGGACCAGCACCAGAGCCAAGGACAGGGGTCTCCAGAGCCACGAGGAGAAAAAGCACAACTTCATAGTCTCTGCGGGAGAAAAGTCTGCAGCGCAAAACTACAGCTGAAGGGAGCAGGCTGTGGAGAACAGACGGGAAAGCTGGTAGTGACCGTGTCCGAGCCTGGTGCAGAGCCGTTAGCAGTCGCGCAACATGAGGGAGGAGTTGCTGTCGCGCCGTTGCTCGGAGCGCTGTCTGTGCGCCGCAGACGCCCAGTTCTGCGCTGTTTCAACTGACTCGGTCCTCCGCCCGACGAGGTGACGACATCGCAACTGCGCACACTGACCGAGTCCGCGAGCACGAGGAGACTGTGAAGACCGATCCGGCCAATCAGAGAGCGTCTGCTTCTTTTGGCATTTGTGTCAATCAAAATGCTCAATTACCCAACCGGTAATAGCGGCGCCCCAGGCAAGGATTGCATTTTTCTGAAAAGGGTTTTATTCCACCAATTTTATACAGTCCTGGGTGATAATGCATGTCAAAGGATTGGAACAATCAGCTGGCCTCCCGCGTCTGCCTCTTCCCCGAAGCTGCGGCTGCTTCGCTCCTCTGCATTCCAGCCTGTATAAATCATGAGCTCTTGGAAGACGAGTTACTTATTGTAAATCTGCAGCGGGAGGTAGAAACCAGCGGCTGGCGTGTCAGTAAACTGACACTGAACAGACACAAAAATAGTTTATGTTGTTGATTTGCGACAATGAAATGTGTGGGTGTATAAAAGTTTTTTTTTTGCAATCAATCACTCACCAACAAAAAGTCTGCGCTTAAACAATATTTATAGTTTGCATTACTTTAAGTTAATGAGAGACGCAAGAATATTCTGGTTCGTCTTTAAATACAAACAGTAAATTTCAAAAGAACAAATTAGATCTTTTCTCATGAGTGTACTAGTGTACTAGATTTCTTCTCACGAGTGTACTTGGCATGAGTCTAATTTACCAATGACTATAGAATTAGGCAGATGTTAGTTGCGTAACCCTGTAATTACAGATTATTGTTTCAATATCACTAGAAGAATCCACATCCACAACTGCGAAGAATAATACAAAGTAATGGAGTAAAACCTAAAGAAACAGAAATGCAGTTATGAAACGAGGGTAGTGCGCTACTGACGGATTCATCTTCATGAGGAATATGGTTCAGTTGCCTTAGTTCGCCTATTCGATGAGAACCTACTATCTACTGGTTTTACGTCTGTTTCCATTGCACAAGTGTTGCCTGACAAGTCTGATGACGTGCGATCTGGGCTCCAGTCGTGTGACAGTTTAAAGTGAAAGTTTTCTCGATATACCTGTGTAGTGACAACGTAAGGTGTAGGCTATTTATATCAACTGGTGTGGTAGGTTCTATCGAAAATTACGATTGTAGAGATGCCACATCAGATGGGATTTGACCGTGTGGTGGTTTTGACGTTAATCGTGTAGCCTATTTTGCAGGAGTTTAACAATGTACGTCTAATATTCAGTATTTTTAGAGGAGAAACCCCGTCGACATATCGTTTTCCCACCTGAAAACATATGTCCAGCAAAAATAAAACTTTTTAAAGAACGGGATGAATATTTTGGGACCGGACTTTTTAATTAATTTAAGATGTATATCCCAGATGATCTCTGAACGAAAATTTTCAACCAGCACATGGTCTCTAATTAATGGAGCTCTGCGCGCCAAACCCGTAAATCACGGAACGTCTCGCCAGCGGTGCGGAGACTCTGGCTTCAGACAGACACACGGGGAATCGCTGGAGTCCCAAACGCGGCGGGCGATCCCTGTCCGCCAAAACCTCAGTCCCGGATCTCAGCGGTCCCCCTGGACCTCCGCTGCAGCGTGCCATCTCTTCCTAGCCAGAAGTGTCAGCATGATTTATACAGGGGGAGAAAAATGGCAAAACAAACAAGCCGTTGGCTTTTCTCTCTCAAGGCGTAGCCAAGAGCGCCTACAGCAATCACTCACCAACATGCTGTGTCCCGTTAGACCTCCACATCTCTCCTGGAGTTTAGTTTGTCTTGTGCCATCAATACTAAGGCCAACAGATATCCACAGTGGCCTCTAGAGAAAAAAACTGCTGTATTGTGGGGCCAGTGCATAGTGATCAATCTCATCCCAGGCTACACAGAAACCAGGCATTCTGGCGCTTTCCCTCTGAAATCAATCTTTCTTCTCTCCTTCACCCACTGTATGGAAATTCATAATTATTTATAGGTAACTTGCTAAACAGCTGTAAACAAATAAGACTGGGGGGAATTGGCTGATGCCTCTGACAAAAATGAACAGGAGAAACTTACAAAAAAAGGATCAAATCATTTATTAAAAAAAAAAAAAAACTCACAAAGAAACCCATCCTTGAGCACAGGCACCACAGCCACCACCTGCCCCCAAAGCCTGCCCCTGCCGCAGCCTGTAATTACAGCCCCTCTGATAGGGCAGGTCTGGCCTGCTAACCAATGGCCTGCTGATAAAGCAATCACAATTACAAGCAGACTTTGGATGCTGTTGATGAAATGTGATTTGCCATTGTTCTCAGTTGGGCTGAAGACAGAGGGGCCTTAAAATGTGTAACATTTTAACAATTAACACAAACTAAGGCTCCCATTTACAAAGTAAGTCAGTTCTAACTAGGCTCCTCTTAAACTTTGTTTTGAGTGTAGAGCTGAAAGCAAGCTGGCTCATTAACACACCATTTCCCACTGTAGAGCTGGAACCAGGCTGGCTCATTATACCCCTTTCCTTTGGTGCCACGGTTGACAAATGGCTCAGAAAACAGTTTCTAAGCTAGACTAGCTTAATGATGTCTTTATAAGTGTATCAAAATATACATCCAGATGCAGAACGCCCCTGAACTCAGTGCATCTGTATGTCATGTTGGAAACGTGCAAAAGCATCAATCACACAGATTAGTGTGATTACTGTTTACTGTGATGCCTTTGCAGTTCATCATTGTCTGTCTTCCAAGCCAGTCTACATGTGACATGAGACATACAGAGACGTGACAGTGAGACTGACAGAACATTCTGCTTCAGCTGAGCACTGGTGACTCTTAAGACAGATATTTCTAGGAATGATGTTTGGCAATAATGCATGTTGTATGAGTTAAAAAATGAAAACATTTCGTAAGAAAGAAATATTTTTTGTATTTACTGACCACAGTAAACATGAGCTCTGAATCCATTCCTAAAGGACTCTGAGGACACACAGAGGCCAGGAAAGCTGTTTGAAATTTGGCCTGTTTGAGTGGAGGTGGTTTGGGGAAAGTAAACACTCTCCTCATTCCTCTCCGTGTGGTTAGCGCAACGCTTTCATGTCTCTTCTGCCTCAGCATGTTTCCTCTGAACTGAAACATTTCAGTGGGGAAACAGAGGGAAACAATGAATGTGGTTGTTTTTCATCAATGGAATATGAGGTCCACTTGATTAGGCATTTGAAGGCATGCAGACAGCTGGTGCAGAAACACAGAAAACACCCTAAATACAAGTTCTGCTTAATTACAAACACCCACAAGTTTAAAAAAGATGGTCCAGCACAAATTCCATATCCAGTACTCAACCATTGCCAAGGCTGCGGCCAAGACACCGCCCCAGATCCTATCACTGTAGTCACAGTATAGATGAATGCACACAATAGGTAATTACCATTACATTACATGCATTTAGCAGACGCTCTTATCCAGAGCGACTGCCAGCACAATAGAACATAAATGTATCCATTCAAGTTAAATGAGCAACAGAGTCAGACCAAGCTAACAACACCCCCAAACCAGTGAGTGAGAGCATAACACTGTTCAAGCCCTACCACAAGTTTAGTTGTGCAACCCTGTTGGGATGGAACAGTCAGTTGCCCCATAGTTTCCGAGCGTAGCAATCTTGATGGAACATAGGGTTTGAAGACTGATCGTAGGTAAGAGGGGGCTGTCCCATTCCCTGTCCTGTATGCCAGCACCATACAAGTGAGTAACTTGAACGCATTTAGGGAGATTGTAGACAAGTCACGCAGCTGCATTCTGGATCAGTTGTAGGGGTTTGATGGCACAGGCAGGAAGACAAGCAAAGAGAGAATTACAGTAGTCCAGACGTGAGAGTACCAGGGCCTGAACTAGGAGCTGTGTTGAATAGGTGGGGGGTAGGGGTGGATCGTTCAGATGTTGTACAAAAAAGGATTTGCACCCGACTCACTGCTCCAACCTGATTACCAACAAATTACCAACAAAGCAATTCTGTACTTTGTATTTAAAGTGACATATTTCCAAAATATGGTGCAGTATTTGGGACAGTGCAAGTGTCCTAGGCATTGAGGAGCAGAGACCTGGAGAATTGCAGTCCGGGGGTGGGGGGTGGGGGCGTGTAGTCATGGGACAGAATGACTCAGCTGAAGGACTAAAAAGCAGCAAACAGATAAAAGGCATTCCCAACAGGAAATTAAACAGCTAATAAAATAAATGTTCACGACGTTTAGGACCACATAATGCACCTCTTTAAATGTCTGCCAGAGCTGTTTTCTGAGGCCAGCGGGTGTTGAAGTTTTCAAAGCGGTTTTCTGCACAGAAACACAGCCACCTCCTTTCACATGCAGTCATTTACAGCTCCGAGCAGCAGCCTTAATCGGAGGTTAACGAGCTGCTGGATGTGGGATAACGCAGCACTCAGATATTTCAGCCTGAGCCGCAGAGATTTCAGCTGGAGCTGGAGTATTACTGCACCCCACAGACAGACCTGGAGCCAGGCTTTGTGTTTATTCAGCTCCTCCTTCCTTTCTTCCAAAAGCTGCTCATCAGGCATTTATTATCTGTCATTATGGGGCACTAGGGGACTTTCAGAATGGAGTCCGAGGGAAGAGATTGAAGAGAAGGACCCATTTTTGCCAATGTGATAGGCATGTATGCTGTGTGTGATGCCTACGGCCAAGCCCAGGGGTGTTTGTCAGATGCGAGTGTGCCTTTGGATCAACCAGCGGAATCGTTGTAATGCATTGTAGTAAAGTGATAAAGCCAGCCCCTTCAAAGCATCTGCTACCCAACTGGATACTTGATAGTGAAAATCATTTCTGGCATAGCCCCTCCCCCCTGGGCAAAGGGCTGATGTAAATAGTTAAATTCCACGGTCTTCCCCTGTGGCGTAGTCCCTGTCCTCTTTTCAATAGGGGAAACATACAGTCTGATTTTTTAAGGCCATTTGTACCTAACTAACACCACAATACATTCAGTCTGGGGCAGCGGAAGAAGCCGTACAGTTTGATTGATTCATTTAATAGAGAGTAACTGAGCCAAAAACAAACAGCTGAAACGAAGGATGCAGCACACAGAACGAAGACGTCTTGCTCCGCTTCTGAGCTGAAAGTGTGCCGCACAGACGGAGGCCCTCATGCTCCTGCCATTGGCCGGGTTCTGTCACATGTAGCAGCTCTGAAAAATGCAGGCAACCGCGTGTCACAGTGCCTTCAGTGGTCTGCTCAGGTCAGCTATGGCTGCTATTTATTTGCTAAGCTGCTTCTCTGGGGTGACTTACGCTGCTACACTGTAACTCTGCTACACTGCTGACTTGTTATGCTTTTCCCATTTTTACACCCATTCCCATTTAAATGCCAATAATAACGCCCTCACTTTTGGGAATTCAAAATTCAAAAACAGGCCTGCGGTGCCTGTTTTCCAGACCATAAGCCCCACAGTGCACCACAGTGAAGCTAACAGGGACTGGAGGATAGGAGCTTCATCTGAGCAGCTCACAGATGCCCGATGAATCGTAAGCGCTCGAGAACAAGAGGCAGCTCCTCAAATGCCTCCGGGTGCACGTTGGTATGCGGAACAACTTATCTGCGGTCGCAGTTTCTCATAGGATTGCTTTACGGGTAGCACACTGGCCAAGACGGAAGCGGGAGGGACTTTAACATGGCGGAGGTAAGGGAGACTACACTGAAAACACAACCTTGATTTAGATTTTTTCTGATCGGCTGATGTCAATATTTGATCACAGACAGTGTTTATCTAAGCTGCTGAGTTTATAATAACGATAACTGGTGTTGATGTTGGTAACGTTAAAGTTCACTGAGATATATTACGGTTTCGTGACCCAGAAATCAGGAAGATAGCCAGCTAGCTAGCTAATGATGTGTCTTACAGTTCGCTGGTTAAGGCTGGCTTTCATCTAATTGTTGAAGTATCCGCCTTTAGCTCTTTACATTTTTTGTATTTTATGATCATGTATTTTAACCTGATAGCTGGTTAGCTGTGTCTCAGATTCGCGTACTTTGCCAGGTTCAGGCATCCGCAAAACAAACAGCCCAGGTGTACAACAGGTGGATGCAACGTTCTGTCTTACTAACAGTAGCTGTCTTGCTAACTGATGTTAGCTTTTCGTATCATAACACTGAATAGTAATGTAGCCAGTGTGATGCTTTATGAATTTCTTTTGCATGCTTTAGGTAAAGTAAATGTTAGTTGGTACTTCACTGACAGTTGTTTTTAACGTTACAGATTACGATCTCCCCTAATGCGTTAGCTAAGTGTTATACTGGGCAGGCATACGGGGTTTTTTCCTGAATAAAGTTTAAGCTGTTACATGAAAGGTTGCTAACTTGGCTAACGAGCTAACTGCATTTGCTCCACAGAGTGCTTTGATGTCGTATGAATGCTAACTTGCTATTTTGGTCATCAAAGCTGCCTTACGAACAACATCAGGCCAAATTAACTGACATTTTAAAAGAAATACTCTTACTGAGGGACATGCTTTTATAAATATGGTCACAAGAAAGTAATGCTGTTGCCCCCATAATTGGTCTGATTAGTTTACAAAGAAATTCATGGTCTCTGTGCCTTTTTGTACTCAGATTGCCTGTGATGTTTGGCCGTGTTCTCAATTTGAAGTGGTTTTGCCAACCTTTAACAACAGCGAAAATAATTTTAACAAAAAACAAGAACCCAAACTCAACGGAACAGAAGCAATCACCCTTACAGACCGAATAAGAGCACTTGGTGTGTGTGTGTCTGTGTGTCTGTCATGCCCTTGATAAAGTATCTTTGGCTGCGTATATTAGCCATGTATTTTGTTTATGAAGACATTATCGCCACGATCTATCTATGCACTTTCCAAGTTACTATAATCGCATTTCCAGCGTCTGGTCGGCAAAGCAATCAACTCAATGAAAGGCCCTAATTACAAGCAGACAAATACATTACTTAATTTCTCCGTGATGTCTGTTTTTTTTTCATTGCACTATTTCTTATGTGTAGATATTACGCGTAATATTGAATTCAGCGGTAGGTTAAGCAGCTCCTCCATTAATCATCCCACACGGGGTGCCGTGACTCGCTCTTCTCCAGTGTCCCCCCTCCCACCTCATAGAAAAGGCCTGGAAACACATTATTATTATTATTATTATTAATATTATTATTTGTGTTTCCTATTTGAAACACATTTCAGTCACTGTATTTAAAGCTCTTTGTTTCTGTCACACCCTTTACATCATTTTATTTTGAAAGAGCGTTGATTGGTCAGATTTGTTGCCGTGGCACTCTGCGTGGGAAAGTCGCGGTGAAGGTGGTGGTTTAAGGTTTGGTAATGGATCAAACCTGTCCTGCCTGTGTGAAGCTGCGCGATACTCCTGTGTATCGGGTCTCAGTGTGTCCGGGTTTGCCAGTAGGTGTGAGTTCCTCTTCTGTCCTCCCCTCGCCTCCCCTCCTCTCCTCTCCTCTCCCCTCCCCTCGCCTCCCCTCCTCTCCCCTCCTCTCCTCTCCCCTCCCCTCGCCTCCCCTCCTCTCCCCTCCCCTCGCCTCCCCTCGCCTCCTCCTCTCCCCTCCCCTCGCCTCCCCTCCTCTCCCCTCCCTCCCCTCCCCCTCCCCCTCCGCAGACACACAGCCTGCAGGACATTCGACAGCAAGCCGCCGTCGCAGCCAAAGTCTTCGTGCAGAGGGATTACTCCAGCGGCACCATATGCCAGTTCCAGACCAAATTCCCCCCGGAGCTGGAAACACGGGTACGACACTGCTGCCTCAGAGCGGCCCTCTGACCCTCACAGCCACAGGAACGCGCTCCCAAAGGCTGATGGGATATGTGTGTTTGTCTGTCCCAGCCAGCTGTTCCTCACCTGTACATTCACCCTGCCAGGCAGCCCTCACCTGCGGCTCACTCAATGCCCCTCCCCCTGCAGCGGGCCCTGCGCTGGGGTCAGCGCCGCGGGGGTGTTGGGCTGCGGGGGTGTTGGGCCGCGGGGGGTGTTGGGCCGGGGGGGTGTTGGGCCGGGGGGGGTGTTGGGCCGCGGTGGCTGCGGGGGTGTCGGGCATGAGGGGGTGTCGGGCTTGAGGGGGTGTCGGGCAGCTGGGGGTGTTGGGCCGCTGGGGGTGTTGGGCATGCGGGGTGTTGGGCTGCGGGGGTGTCGGGCCGCGGGGGTGTCGGGCATGGGGTGTCGGGCCGCGGGGGTGTTGGGCTGCGGGGTGTTGGGCTGCGGGGGTGTCGGGCCGCGGGGTGTCGGGCCGCGGGGGTGTCGGGCCGCATGGGGGTGTCGGGCCGCGGGGGTGTCGGGCGGGGGTGTCGGGCCGCGGTGGCTGCGGGGGTGTCGGGCCGGGGGGGGTGTCGGGCCGCGGGGGTGTCGGGCCGCGGGGGTGTCGGGCCCTTGGGGGTGTCGGGCTGCGGGGGTGTTGGGCTGCGGGGTGTTGGGCTGCGGGGGGGTGTCGGGCCGCGGGGTGTCGGGCCGCGGGGTGTCGGGCCGCGGGGGTGTTGGGCCGGGGGGGTGTTGGGCGCGGGGTGTTGGGCCAGGGGGTGTTGGGCTGCGGTGGCTGCGGGGTGTCGGGCCGGGGGTGTTGGGCTGCGGGGTGTTGGGCTGCGGGGGTGTCGGGCCGCGGGGGGGTGTTGGGCCGCGGTGGCTGCGGGGGTGTTGGGCCGGGAGGGGGGTGTTGGGCCGGGGGTGTTACTGCTGGAGAGGCGCTGCACTCATCCTCCCAAAGCTCCCCGTCAGGAGAGAATAACGAGGTTTTCCGTGTTATTATATCAGCCTGTGTGGAGTGCTGTTCCCGCATGGCTGCACATCAGGGTGGTGTGCTTTTTTAGCATTATTATTAATATTAATTAGAGATGTGTGCTTTATTACTCATTGTTAGTGGAGTCCCTGTGCACTGGAAGGAGCCTGTGTTTTATGCTTTATGTGTATTTTAGGTCAGCGCAGTTTTTCCAAATCCCACCGGTTGCATAGCCAGCTTTCCTGAGCGCCTTTTGATTTATTTATTGAGGGAATTTACATTCGGAATGTTGGAGAGTCCTGAGGGAGCTCAGATTTATCACTGTGAGAGAGGAGTTTTACTGTGGGTCGTCCCTGCGGTTCCTCTCTCTGCTTTCATCTTTCTGTGGAGGGGGGTGTAAATCTCTCACAGGCGCAGTAGTGAATCCTCAGATTTTCAAGCCTGGCGTGAGGCCCAGGCACAGCGAATCAGAGCGCAGCACATTTCAGGTGTCCCTCACCTGCCGCCATGTCTGTCCCGACCCCCCCACCAGTGGCCATGGCAACAGCTGGGGTCTGAGGGCTGGCCAGTTCCTTGGAAATTATTTCTTATGATTATGTATTAGCTCTCAGTAAAGGAGTCCTCAAAATCCTGTTGCTGCTTTAATACATATGGAGCTGTTTATTACAGTGTGATACGATTTAAGCACATGTAGCCGTGTTGGCCTTGCCAGCGTGCTGTGTGAGGGCATCTGCCTGATAATACCTGTTCCTGTGTGCCAGATGGATAAGCAGCAGTTTGAGGAGACGATCCGAGCGCTCAACACACTGTACGCAGAGGCGGAGAAGCTCGCGGGGAAGTCCTACCTGGAGGGCTGCCTGGCCTGCTTCACAGCCTACACCGTCTTCCTGTGCATGGAGACCCACTACGAGAAGGTGAGCCCCGCCCCTGAGCTCCCACAAGGCCCCGCCCCTGAGCTCCTGCAAGGCCCCGCCCCCGAGCACCCTGAGTACCTCAGCGGCTCCTCCCATTTTCCCTAATTTAACGTGATTGGTAAATTGGAACTGTCTAAAAGTCTGAGACTGATCCTAACTTACCTAAGTTATCAATATGGTTGCAAGTCCATCTAATAGCTATAGATGTGAGCAGGTACATCACTTTGACTATCAGATTTTAGTTGTTACCCATCTTGTTCTCGGTGTGCATGACAGCATGGCACCTGGTGGCCATCTTCTCTGAAGCATCATTTTTCTTCTCTTTGAACTGTCAGGTTCTGAAGAAGATCGCCAGGTACATCCAGGAACAGAACGACAAAATCTACACCCCCCGTGGCCTGCTGCTGACAGACCCCATTGAGAGAGGCCTGAGAGTTGTATCCTTCATCCCAACCCCTCCCTCACCACCACCCCGTGTTTCTCCCAGAATGCAGTGTACCCACTGTGTTTCTCTGAAGCTGGAATGAGGAACCGTTCGGTCTGACCGCTGTAGTGCTCTCTCCTGGCCTCTGAGGAGAGCCTTTAAGCAGCAGACACTGTGTTACAACTTGTACTGTTCTGCAGCAGTGTGTAAACATCAGAAACGTGTAGTACCTGTGTGAGCTGGGGATGCAGCGCTATAGAGGTTCCAGATCCTTCCTTAACTCTTGGCTCCCCAGGTGGAGATCACTGTCTTTGAAGACCGAAGCTCTGGAGCTGGGAGATGAGGTCCCCCCAAAAAGGTGAACACCATTACACACACACACACACACACACACACACACACACACACACACACACACACACACACACACACACACACACACACACACACACACACAAAATACCGTGACCTCACCAAAACCTCCACTGTTTCCTCTGGCTCCCCTGTGTGTGCTTGGAATGTAAAGGGAATATCTAATGTTTGTGTAGTGAGCTGTGCTTCATGCAGTATCATGGTTAACTTGCAGAATAAACCTGAATTCTGATATTTTAAAATAACCAGGATTCTGGGCAGGGTGATGATTTCTGGAGATGCCCTGGTGGTTGCTGAGGGAGCTTCCTCTGGAGGCCCTGCTGCTGTCTGACATGTGCCTGTCAGTGGCTCTGAGCTGCGTGTTCTCTTCCTCCAGGATCAGCAGAGTCTCTGTCCTGCTCAGCTCTGTGTTAGAGCTGCGGGAAGAGAGCTCCTCTCCTGCTTTTGACCTGCGGAGGCCAGGATGCTTGTCTGAGGTCCAAGTCGCTCTGTATGGGAGCCAGTGGCCTTTAAAATGTACTTATACTGCAGTCCAGGTGTGCTGTTATAAGCCTGGAGCTTTCTCTTTGATTTTCCAGTGGTTCAATGTTTTACAGTACAGCTCTAAATTTCACATATTCACAGCAGTGGAAAAAAGCTTTGTATTTATCTCATAAATAGTTGGGTTTTTTTCTTCATACGTCTTTTTTTGGTTAGTTCCGCATTAGTGAAAGGTGCTAAAATGTAATGAGCTCCATGTCAGATTTTTGTGTTTCAAAACATGATAAAATAGCCCAGCTGTATCTCTCCTTGAAGGTTGTGCTTTGAAACAGTACTGCCTTTGACAGTAAACCTGGGTTCTCCAACACGCCGGTCTGAAGCACTGAAAGCTGAAAATCCACTGCAGAACCGAGGCCTGTGCCTGGGGCTCATGTCTCTCCGACAGTCTCCCCAGCACAGAGTGCCTGTGCTTTAGAGCTGTCCATGGGTTAATGTGCAGTGGTAGGCCTGTAATATGACATGTAATATGATCTGGATCAGGGTTTTAATGCTTTTTCCCCCCTCATGGGTTATGTTTCAGATTTTCCTGTTCAGTTTGACCTTTAACTTTTGACCTCTGACATTTGGCTGTCAGGTTAGCCTGGCTGTACGCTGGCTGTACACCTGCGCAGGTGCAGAGAGGGCATGCTGCCCGCCCCCACGCAGGGTGTCACTGCGCAGTTCAGCTCTTATTGGTTCCCGCTGAACACGGTGGGCGGGATTTTGCCGTTTGTGGGATTTCAGCCGGAGAATGGGCACAAGTGCAGAGTGCAGATACTCTGCTAGCAGCGGACAGCAGCAGTACCTCCAGCCGTCATAATGAAAACATCTTAATAATTTTAATTCATACTCTAGAGTCACGGGAGTTTGTTAGTGAGTTACTGTGTGTTCGCATGCATCTCTTTAGAGAAGTTGGTGTAGTAGTGCTTTTTTCTGTGTTTTTGCAGTTCCCTTGGTGGTGTCATCAGTAGGAGACCGGACTTCTCACAGCGTCGGTTGCCTGGTTACCTGCTGAGGCCACGTCCTGCCACCGCGACTCTACAATCACTCCTGTCTTACAGACTGTGGATAGTGTGTCTCTGTCCTGCATCTCCTCTTCCAGAGGCTGGGCTGTCTAGGGTGACCATCCACCCGCCATTCATACGTGGGTTACAGTAAACCTTCAAATGTACAATTTCTTACTTTTCACATAAATCAGGTTCACATTTCTTTCTGTAAATCTAAACTGTGCCATATTACTTTTTTTGATTATTATTATTATTTAATCTCATGGTTTTATATATTTCTCTGTGTATATATGCTTGTCTTGAACAAAAGGATAAGACCAATGTGCCCTGCTGTTTATGGACAGTGCAGTTCTATGGGATTCTCCATCTGCATGTTAAAACTCAAACAGGAAGTGGAAAATGTCATGTGTTTCCTGTATAATGTCAATCAGGGCTCTCGTGAACCTGCTCAGGTGACTCTGATAGAGGTTTTCACATATCACAACTATAGGGCAAACACCTGACTGTACCTGTGTGTTTTTGTACCTTTCCTGGGTAATTACTGTGTATTTTATAAAAAGAATTATGAATGCATTTAGATCCAGATTGACTTTGTTAATCTGAAACAGACCTGACCCATACAGGTTTATAAACATGATCCCCAAAAGCGTTCTGGAGAAAAACGAAAGGTTTGATGTGGAACGTGGTGTAAGGACCATTCATTTTGCTTATCAGGGATTATCAACCAGGGGTCTATAAAGGACAAGAAATGTATTGAATGGTGGTATCACTAAATTGATCCTAAATTTTGATCTTTTAAAATTAATTATAAATTACAGATCACATGAGCACCACAAAAACCTTAAAACACTTGTGGCATGTAGTCTTTCCTTTCTGTTCATTTCCCTGAAATGAAGACTATGTTATTTTCTGTTTTTATCATTATTATTATTGTAAAATCTTTTATTAATTTGTGTAATGTATCAGAATAAATGAAATGTGTCTTGTCTTGAAGAACTGCAGTTTGTCATGTAGCACCATTCACACAAACTAAGGTGAAGTTTGCTGTGTCGTTATGCATTTTTCAGAGCAACTCTGTGATCATGTTGTTATATTTCGGAAAGTGTTGATATGGAACGCTGCAGTATACAGTGTTTCTATTCAAACTAAATTACTCATCTGTTGGTTTTCTACAGATAGGTAGACTACTTGTGTTTCTTCATCAGCTGTTAACCTCTGTGGAATGCGTAGCAGACCTCCAAGGAGGTTCATCGGTAAAACTCCTTAGTTGCAATAGCCAGTAGAAAGCGGCGACTTCTCTCTGAAGTTCCAGCCAAGATTGCCGCGAATGAGACACCACTTTTTCATCAACAGTGTGGTGCGTCAAGAAGAACGAAGTCCAGTGTCATTGGTCCACAAGATGTCGCTTTTTGGACAAAAACAAAGCACAGTTATTCGCCAGTACGCCAGGGGGCGCATTCTCACACGCTGCAGAGCCACAGGGAGCCGCGCTCTGCACTCCATGGTCTCAGCCTGGTGGTAGATTTGAAGCGCTTAACTTCACTAACTACCTGCATTCCAACCTAGCCAGGTAGCTTATGTATTTACCTGTTTGATATCAACACGGAGATCTGGTTTCATTTTAACCGAAAATCTATAGTTAGGTAAGTGTAAATATTCTAACAGGACAGTAGCTGAGTGAATCGGGAGAGCGGACTGTCCGGTTAGCTCGCTAGCCGCCTGGCTGTGCAGCTGCTGACAGTTTGCTCCTTTACATCATATTCCTACAGTCCGGTTAAATACGTTTTACTCACAGCGACAGTGTTTCTGCTTTCATAAAATGCTTCAGTTTACTAGCTAGACAGTGTGTTCACTGAGTGACTATCTCGCTAACTAAGTTTGCTGTTATGGTTAGCGATAGTTAGCAGTAGCTCCAGCGGTTGTAAGTCAGCTGTGCGGTAACTGTCCTGCTGTCGGACAGTCTCACTGTAACTCAATGTGTCAGTGAAACGCCATCATGCAGGACTCCGCTCTGCAAAGGACGGTTTGGGATCGGACTCCCGCGGGGTCTGCGGAAGCTTTCTGAAGGCCAGCGGTGTACGCATCCTTTTTGAACGAGAACAGGGGTTGGGACTGCCGCGGTGGCTCCCCTTTTAGTGGCTTTTAGTGGTAAAACAAAGATACGGTGGTTACCTCGGTGGAGCCTCTGCGGCCCTGTGAGCTGGACTGCAGGGCTGTGGGGAAAACGCCAGTGATCAGTGCGGTGAAGGCTGAGTGGTTGGCATTACTCTGTCTTAGCATCCGCTAGCTTCCGTCCTAGTTGTTGGTCTTATTTTAAACATGGTGATGGCATGTTTGTGATCAGAAACGTGCTCTGTTGTCACGGTTCTCTCTCGCCCGTGGCACTGATGCTGTGACTTTCTCGCAGAGAAAGCTGCTCTGTGTGTAGCCACCCTGGCGTTTCCCTGCGTTGATGGCTGTTACCTCCCAAAGCAAGAGAATGAGTTTGTTACTACGGTCGTGGACGAGCTGGAGGCCTTCTTACAGAGAAACCAGCAGAAAAGGTAAGGAGCGATCTCGAGAAACCCTGGTGTGTGTGTCTGTGTTCGGTTCCATCATAACCTCAGATCACTTTGCCTGGAACCCACAGCCTACACCTCCACTCATCCTGGATTTTCCTCTCACTGGTCAGCATGCCAGACTTTAGTGACAGCAGCACCATTTAATTACCAAGTGACTGTCCAGTACCAATTAAATAATGTGTCCGATATCCCAGAAATATGGGTTTTAGGCAAGACTGGATTCTCTCTTTGTGCTTTTAATGCAGCTCAGAGGAGCTGGCCATCAGATGGTGGAGTGTCTCTGTAGAAACCTCTGCAATTTGACTTTTTTTGGCTGAATATTTGGAATCCACTGTGCCTCTGTCCCTCTGCTGTTTAGGATTTTAAATGTAGTGGTGTATATGAGCAGGCAGCGGTATCGGCAGTTGGGTCTCATTACCGCTGCAGTGTCATTAGGAGTGGGCCGCCGAGCGCGGGTCAGGGTGTCGCGGGTAACGCAGTGTCCCCCCCTCTGTCCCCTCTCCAGCGTCCTGCTCTTCCCCCCCCTCCCGAGCCGATTCCGCTACCTGATCCACAGAAGCGCGGAGAGCTACCCCCTCCTCAGCACCTTCTCTGTGGGGGGGGCTGGGTGGAGCCGCCGGGTGGCGGTGTGCTTCTCTCACCTCAGGTACACCTGCAGGAGCGGGCGTGGCCCTCCACACAGATGCACCGAGGAATGAATGGATGAGTGGCATTCATATGTAAATATAAAATATATATAAAATATATACAGCACTCCATTTGCTGCTCTCAGTGTGCTTTACAATGGAGATAATTTACCATGACCACTACAGTGTGCAAGCCCCACCCCTCACCTGGTCATCGGTTGGTGGTGCATGTGCCCCCAGTGGGACGTGTGAAATAAAATCCCGCCTCCCGCCCAGGTTACCCCCGGAGAACGACAGTGACGCAGAGGGTGGGGCATGTGAGCAGACCCGGCTCCGAGGCAAGGGGGTGGACAGCAGCAAGCGTAGCCCCGCCCCCGAGCCCAGACAGACGCGCAGCCGGAGCCAGCGGCGGCCTGATAAGGCCATCTACATCCCCCGTGCCATGCGGGAGAGAGAGCGGCCGGCCCCGCCCGCCCCGCCCGCCACCGGCTCCGCGGGCTGCAGCCTCAGCCTCAGCCCCTCAGAGGAGTCCTGCCCCAACACCCCCGAAGCCCCGCCCCCAGCCAATCAGGAGACAGCGTGTGACAGTGCGGACGAGTCGCTCGGAGAGCCTGAGGCCTGTCCTGTCCTCGCTGACGCCAAAGGCTTCACCTGGGACCAGGACATCTCCATTTTCATGGCCATGACGCTAGACGACCAATCGGATGATGGCAGCAGTGCAGCACAGCCTGAAGCGGAGGCTGCAAAGGATTCTGGGGATTGTATGCAAGAGGTATGGTGCCCTGCGGGGGAGGATGGGGGCGGGGCTTCTTTCCTCACAGATCCTGTGTGTGTCACTTTACCCTGTCCTTTTCTACTGAGTAATTAATTTTCAGAGAGTTTAAGGTAGTCACTGAAGTAATAAACTAGTTTACCTGATCTGAGGAACAGAAACAAACTTAATTGAGTTAGCATTTTTCCCGTTCTTTACCAATGCAACCATACTGCGTTAAGTCCCAGTCTCTGAGAAAAAGGTGCTGGTGTGTGGACTGTGAAGTCACTTTTTTGCTCAGATTCTGTATCCTCCCCTGTCACTTTAGATCTCCGCACACCTGAAGGAAGTGGATGTCACCATTGAGAATGTCCACAGTGACTACTCTGGCTATGAGAACCTGTGGATCGCCCCAGATGAATTCGCCCACGTCATTGAGATCTACGACTTCCCTGCTTTGCTTAAGACGGAGGACCTGCTGGACGCCTTCACGGACTTCAGGTGAAGACCGCCGTCACCTGCCTCAGGTACACACTGGCTGAAAAGCACGGACTGTTTTAACCGGCTGTACCATCTCTCCTGCGCCCCCTGCAGTGAGGGAGGACTGAAGATCAAGTGGGTGGACAACACGCACGCTCTGGGCGTATTCTCCAGCCAGGCTGCAGGTATGACCTTTGTCCCCCGGCTGAGTCTCTCTGATGGTGGTGGTGGTGGTAATGGTGGTGATGATGATGATGAATTGTAATTATGTAGTGCCTTTCATCGTGTTTAAGGATCTGTGAAGATTACAGTGAAGGGGGGCGTAAAGCCTCAGCCAATTTATCAAAGCCAGTTTGTGCCAGAATGTGGAGGTGGAGAGTGAGGGATTCATTCAGCCAGTTAAACTGGAGGGTGAACAGGGAGCCAGATTAAGAGAGCTAGCCTGGAAATTAAACAGCAGTTAGAGATATTTCCATGGGAATGAAACCACAGAGCTGGAGACCCGGAGTGTTTGGAATGAGGTGGTGAGTGAGTGCATTCGATGTGCCTGCTCTTTGATGAAAGGAGGTCGTTTCCTGTGTTTGATGGTGATCCTGTGCTCTCTGCAGCTGTCCGCGCGCTGACTCTACAGCACCCCCTGCTGAAAGTGCGCTCTCTGTATGAAGGCAGCAAGAGGTCGAAGGGGAAAGCCCTGCGACGTGCAGGTGAGAGGAGACGCACGCAATGCGGGGAAATGTTGTATATTGTTATATATTGTCAAAACTGGGCAGAATAATAACATGTCCCTTACTAGTATCTGTGTTTTTGCAAAAAATGTGAAAATGCATAGCTGAATAGGGAGATGGACACAGTGTGTTTCCAAAGTCAATTCTTAAGTGTTTTCCTGTAGTTTGTTGTTAACTGTGAGTGTAGTGGTTTTTTGTAGCTTGTGGTTGACTGTCAAGCTTTCCTGTAGCTTGTGGCTAACTCTGAGCGTTTCCTGTGTTTCAGAGTTTATCCAGCCAGTGAAGGAGAGGCCGCGCACAGACACGGCTGTCGCCCGGAGGATGGTGACCCGAGCTCTGGGTTTGCAGAAGCCTGGCTCCCGTGGGAAACGCTACTGACTGCCTCTGCAGGTGACTCCAGCGTTCTTTAAACATTGTCTTTATGACCTCTCCCAACAGGTAGAGATACAACTTAAAACAAGTCACGGATGGATTTGGGTTGGAGCCCTGGCACCACAGTTGCCAAAGGTGTGTGCTGGAGTGAGCGCCACTCTGAGTAGTTCAGTGTTAGGCTCCAGAGACCATACCAATGCAGTCGTGTGTGTGCAGGAGGAATCAGGAGGAATCGGTGGACAGACAGACTCCCAGGTGTGGGAGACTCTTCAGCTGGGCTGAGCACAGCTGCTGCTTAGCACAGCACAGACGCAGACAGAGGTGAGGAAGAGGCAGGACAGACCTCAGTATGCTTAATCCATACTTTTATTACTGCAAACGGGTTCAGAAGCATAATGTGGATATTATCCTCCCCATTCAAGTAAGGGCATCTGTGAGCACCTTTCAGCCTGCCGTATGCTCCCTCAGAAAACAGAGGGCCCCAGCACAGCAGAACTGGCACAGAAAATACACAATACAACATAATGAAGCCAGGCATGCGTCACTCACAAACACAGGAGTGTTTGCTTGCTCTACACAAAATAAAACATATCCAAATGCAATCCCTGACTTTCACAGCAATAAGTTACATATAAATGCTAGCTGGAGAGGATTGAACCATTTACAAAAGGTATAAAAATGTATCGACTATGAAAAAAAGCATTCACACATTCCTGCACAGGCATGGAGTTGCCTGTGTTGTAGCAGTCTCTCACAGCAAGTCCTTGGGGATTTCACTGTTAATTGGCCTTTGTACATGCTAACAGTAGCTAGCTAACGCTAACACTCGTAACCCTTAGTGTGGCAACCAGCATCGGTGTCGTGTTTCATTCACTCCCTTTTGCAAACCCCAGTCTCTGAACTGCAAACGCCGTCAGACTCTAACGCCTCAGACACTGTACAGCAGTGTCTCAGGATCATGGTGTTACGCACATGCATGTGAGGGAATCAGGCAAAGGAAGTCGCTTCCTTCAGTCGCTGTGAGCTCAGCAGTGGCTGGAATTAGGAGGAAATGATGGGAAAGTAGTGAAGGCAGCACTCAGTGCTGGGCTATGCTTCAGCGTGTGCTCCTGTGTCTGGGTTGTTATGCTAATCGTGTTGTTAACTGTCAGTCATGTTATTTGGGTGAGAAAGAAGTGAGGCCTTCACAGCAATGGCTTTCCCCAGTTTACACTCCAGTACATCATCTCTTTTGAGGTGTATGTAAACAACAGTGTTTAAGTGGTGTGTCAGTAAATGCCTAAACATCCTAATACACATTGAAACTGTTACACTTCCTCTGTCACAGACGGTGAGCCTGTTTCTGCAGTTAGTAAGAATTTGGACATCCAGGTGAAACACACCTGCTGGAACACAGTCCTGTGCTTTAGCTGAGTGCCGGGATTTACAGCAGAGAAAGTTCCAGAATGTGTCACTGCATGAGGCCTGAGGCAGGGAGTGAACTAGGTTGAGTGAGAGCGTTTAGTCAGCATGGGAGAAGATTCAGCAGATGTCATTTCTAGGCGTATATAATAATATTCCTTGCAGATTCACAGAAGCTACACACGGAGCTGGAAACCACTCGTATTACAATCATTTTGGAAAGTGCATGTAGGCTTCCCTTTTACACGTGGAGAGAGCTTTCCTTTCCACAGCACCTCATCGTAAAAAGCTGAAAACCATCAGTGTCTCACATTCGAACCACTGAGTCCCAGCAAAGGGCTCCTCTCCCCTCAGAGAGACGTGGCCCCTGGCTGGGAGTGTGTTTCTCCAGAAAGCAGGTTAAAATCAGGCTTCACGTCTGAAGGAAGGGCAGGGGCATTCAGGCATGGGGATCGGGCACTCCAGGTACTTTCTGCTCTTGGCAACAGATCTGGGATCAGCTTGCCTACCTCCAATCCTAAACTCAACCATTCAGTGTCAAAATTTGATTCTGATGCCTGATCAGTTGGTAAGGGCAGAAAGTGCCTGGACCGAGCATCCTGGACCTGAGACTTAGGGGTGAAAGGTTTGTCCAGCGGCGCTCAGCAGGGAACACAGAGAGAGAGACAGCGCCTCTAGTGGTTGGAGGTTCCGGCTGTCTCTCCAGCTCTTAGTTGAGTCTTGTAATCGGTGTCTTCTCTCCATCTTTCTGTCTGTGTGCCTTTGGTTCTTCTTACCTGTAGGACACCTGGTTGGTCAGCAGCCCAGGGAAGGTGTCCTCAGTCTCTGAGCTCAGTGACCCACCTTGGGAAGAGAAAAAAATACAAATGAAAAACTGACCCGAAAGAGCCACAGACAGCTCAGCAAAGACTGATGAGGCTGACCCAGACAGTAAAAACAGGAAGTTTTCACTGGGCTGAGCTGAAAGCAGGACTTATTCCAACCCTTATCTCCACTCGGAAATTAATTCGACATTTTTATTATTTCTTGATTTTGACAGGAAAGGAGCTGAATCGGCAGGAAGCCAGCCAGCGTCCCGTGTGGATGCTGACCGTGTGTGACCGTTCTGTGACCGCTTCCCGCCCTTGTGTCAGGAGCGGTCAAACGCTCAAGTCCGGTCGGATCGGCGCTGCCCTGTACACCAGTCCTGTTTTTTACCTCCCAGCAGTTTATCATCCACACTTTGCAGAATAAATCAGATAAATGTCAGCGTTTCTGGGGGCTTGGGGTTCCGGACAGGAAGAACGCGCTGGAGGTGTGTTACTCTGCTGGCCCTGCTGGCTGCATGGGAAAGGGAGAGGAGGGGCACAGGCCTCTGTGTGCGGGATAGGCCCGCTCTGTGTTCTGAGCAGCCAATGAAAACATGTCTGTGGTGGGCAGGCTAGCCTGTGCGCTGTGTTTTAAATGTTTCATGTTCAGTGTGTTGGAATTCAGTCCCCACTCTGCCTGCCGCTTGGCCAGCCGTGAGGTCAAAGTGCGGAAGCCCGTTTGGGTGGAGGATGCCGAGTGTGTGAACGCAGAGGGTGCAGTACAACGGCTGATTGATAACACACGCCTGCACTGATTGGCTGGTATTGATGCTCACATGCTCCAGTTACCCTGTGTCTCCAGCCTCCTTTCTACTGGACAGACTGGCACTCTGTGGGAAGACAAGCCTGGAAAAACTAAAAAACAGATTGCACTAGTTTTATTGATGACAGTAGTTATTTTTAAGGGAATGTCTATATGGTTTCATTTTTAGATTACATTTTAGATTGCGTAACATTTAGGTTTAATTAACTCTTGAGAAAAGCCATGGCTCTTTGGGCCTTGTGTTCCAGCAGCCCTGAATCGACCAGCTCCGCCTCTGCAGCGGTGAGCCAGTGAGGGTCTAACAGTGCGTTTCTCACGTTTCCATGGAGAAAGAGCTGCCTGTTGCAGTGCCTGTCTTTAACTGGCATCACTAGTGACTACAGTCAGAGAAATGATAGTTAAAGACATTAAAATTACAATTTCAAGTTTCAAACCGGTCTGATACTTTGTACTTTTTTTTTTGTTTTGTTCTGTTTTTGTACACACCAGCGACAATTTTATTTGTAGAATATATTTTTTGTACAGTTGTGTTGTTTCAAGTGGAAGGCTCTGTGGGTTTTGTACAGTGACTCTTTCCTCTGAAGTTCTGGTTCTCTCATGAGTTCTGCTTCACCCCTGGATGGGCTTTGTCCTGGACTGCTTCCCATTTTGGGGACAGAACAGCACTGTTCTTCCAGTGTTTGTGAAGCAGGACCAATGCCATTCAGATCTAAGCCTCTCCAGCATTTGTGATGTCAGTGTTCCACTAATAAACAATGTGAAAGTTTTTTTCTTGTGTTCATTAGTGTGACTCTATTACTGCACCCACCCTCTGTAAACCTCAACTCTCCAGCACTCAGTCCTCTCTTCTGACAGAAATTTGGCTGCTCGTCCATGTTTGCATTTGACTGAGGAACCATAATCTAGCCCCACTCAGACACACCTCACACATTGCTTTGTTTTTAAACTTTCAAACTTTAACCTTCCTGTCATATTAACCATCTTTTTAGAGAATACAGGAATATATTTACAATGATACTCTCTTCACAGTTTATCAGGGGTGGGCAATTCCGGTCCTGGAGGGCCAGTGTCCTGCTGGTTTTTGTTTTCATCTCTTAGTTACGTGTTGATTTTCACCTTGAAAACAGGTGTGCTTGCTCTTCAGCCAATCAGAGATTGTATTTAGTTGGTCAACAAGAAAAACAGCAGGACCATGGCCCTCCAGGACTGGAGTTGCCCACCCCTGGTTTAAGTACTACTGTAAATATTCTGTTTTAGCTCATCTCTTGTGAGCCATTTTGCATATTTCTGGGTTGTGGGCCAGTGATTAGTGGGGCTGAGAGTCTGACTTACCTATATGACAGTTGTATGTCCATATGCGGTATCCATCATATCGACACCTGCACTTCATGATGTTGTTGGAGTAGTCTGACTCTGCCACCTCGTAATTAGGGTTGATTACGACCTGCAGGGGAAAGGGGGGGTCATGCTTTCTCTCAGAGTCACTGTGGTGGAGAATCACAGCTCCCTGAATTCTGAGCACAATCAAATCTTCACAAAAACAACACGATTCACCCTGTCCAAATGCACTGAGCTGCTCTCAGAAATATCTACTGAATGAGGTTTTCAAGGGAAGAGATATTGATTTTGTTTTCTGAACAGCAGCAAACGCTGAAGCCTGTTTAAAACCTCAGAGGGCGCCGCAGGTAAAGGTAAAGAAAGGCACCTGGAGAATGTAATCGCCGGGCGCAACATCGGTGACATCAATCCACTGGCAGTCGATGTCATGCCTGTACGTATCCCAGCATCCCACACTGATTCCTTGCTGGCCAAAGTTGGCGCACACGTACCTCTTGTCAATACCTGTTGGGAACAGGTTAAGGTATAGCGCTGAGAGGCAGACAGCTGGGGATGGCGGGGGGAGCTAAGAGTGCATGCTGGGAGTAGGGTGGGGGAAGATGAAGACTTGGGGAGGGGAGGGGCTGAGGATGGGGGTGGGGCTGAGGATGGGGGAGGGGCTGAGGAATGGGGGGAGGATGGGGGTGGGGCTGAGGATGGGGAGGGGCTGAGGAATGGGGGGAGGCTGAGGATGGGGGAGGGGCTGAGGATGGGGGTGGGGCTGAGGATGGGGGAGGGGCTGAGGATGGGGGTGGGGCTGAGGATGGGGGAGGGGCTGAGGATGGGGGAGGCTGAGGATGGGGGAGGGGCTGAGGATGGGGGAGGGGCTGAGGATGGGGGTGGGGCTGAGACTGAAAGCTGCCAGTCAGCATCCATACCCTCATCACACTCTGAGTCCTCCAGGCAGAAGCTGGCCTTGTGTCCCTCTGCCACCTTGGAGCCATTGGGCCTCAGCAGGTCGTAGTGTGTGAACACCTCCATGCTGTGGAAGTGCCTGGACAGAGAGACAGACATTAATGCTGATGTAGCCCTGTCACTGTTACCGTAACCCATAACTGCACAACTGCTGCTGTTACTGTGACCCATCACTACACCACTGTCACTGTTACCGTAACCCATAACTGCACAACTGCTGCTGTTACTGTGACCCATCACCACAGAAACACTGTTACTGTTACCGTAACCCATAACTGCTTTTACTGTTACTGTGAGCCATCACCGCTCCTCTTTATCGCAGTCCCGCGACCCGCTCACATGCCCCTCTGCTCTCGTGCTGCTGGTCTCCCTTGCTGTGTGATGGTGGTTGGAGGGGAGGGGCCGGGGGGCGTGGCCACGCTGCTCACCTGTGGCATTCATGCCAGATCCAGGAGTGGTGTCCGTTTTTGGGGCGGAAGTCCGACTGGCCGTTGTTGTGTATCTGGGAGGAGAAGCGGAGCAGGCGGCGGTAGGAGTCGCTGCGGCCGGCGTTGGCAGTGCTGGACAGGCAGTTCTCCTCGTACGCACACTGCAGCATGAACATGGGCCGGTCCTCCAGGTACGTCGTGTGCTCCACCACCTGCGGGTTCAGAACCAGGTCCGGTGCCGCTGGAGCCAGAGAGGACAGGACGGGGTTCACAACGTGGAGAGAGAGGCCTCCCCAAACCACTGACCTCAGATCAGATTATTCAAGTCATTTTTCCAGGCAACTGAAAAAGTCCCCCTGCTTGCAGAGAGGGGATTTGGATAAAAATATTTTGGATTCAAAACTTCATTTGCACCGCATATATTGGGGTGCAACACTAGATTAGAGAGTTTAACACTTTACTGTGCCTTCACTGTAATTATACACTTTTTCCTGAAAAACAGGAAGCATGAAGTGGTACCGTAGCAATTCACAGGAAGTGGGTAGTGGTACAGTAATAATCTCAAAGGAAGCTTACTCTCAGTGCAGGACACCCCCGCGGAGAAGCGACCCCCCCCTCGGGGGCAGTTCAGGTGCTGTCCGTGGTGCAGACAGTGTGACAGGGACATCTCCGTCCCCGAACACCTGACCCCACTCATTACCACATCATCAGCAGTCACGTCTCCCGGCCAATACCAGGTCTCCTGCAGGGGGAGCCAGAGAGACACACACATCACTAAACCCTTCCTCTGGTCTGTACCACTTCTCCTGCAGGGGGAGTCAGAGAGACACACACATCACTAAACCCTTCCTCTGGTCTGTACCACTTCTCCTGCAGGGGGAGCCAGAGAGACACACACATCACTAAACCCCTCCTCTGGTCTGTACCACTTCTCCTGCAGGGGGAGCCAGACATGCAAGACAGGAGCTTATGTTGTTTTATTGCTGTGTTTGGATCAATGCTCTGCAGATGCTCTGGAGATTGACTGATCGTTACAATATGTAGATGGGGGGAGGTAGTAGTCCCAGTGAATATATGATCTGCATAGCTCATATCAAACATCTGTAAATCTACGCTGCATCTGTGTAGCACTGACACAAAAACACAAGACCCTTCAGCAACAGCCTTTTTTAAATTATGTGCTGCATAGATAACTCTATCATGTGAGAACTATATGATGTGATTTGGATAATGCAGAGGGTCTCAATACGGTGAGTGATGCAGATGATTTTAAGATCAGTGATCAGAATAGGTTCACCTCCAGATGGTGCTAGAACATACTGTATTTGCTGCAGAGATTTTACCATAAAGTTTTAGTTATCAGTCTGGTAGATCTCTTTTATAATATAATTTCCCTTGTTTACCACTGGGTTTCTGGTCTCAGTTCCAGGAAGTTTGATTGTCACAGTGGGGATTCACGGTGGTCGGTGTGAGTCACTGATGGAAAGCACTCCGATTTTTCCATGTTTTTGTGTTGCTGCACTTCGTGTTTCTGTGGGGGGATGTTGTTGTTTTGTCCCACAATGAACCACTGTTTACAGTGTGCATCTGGGTATGTGATTTTGAGCACATCTATGTGTGTGTGTGTGTGTGTGTGCGTGCGTGCCTGCGTGCATGTGTGTGTGCGTGTGCGTATGTATGTGTTTGTGTGCGTGTGTGTGTGTGCGTGTGTGTGTGTGTGTGTCTGGGTGGAGCTGAGCCAGGCACATATGTTGTCAGTTAGCGGGAGATCAGGGTGCGATGGAGCTCCAAAGTTTTGGTATCTCCAGCCAGGGGGGTAATTCTGTGTCAGATTTTCCATGTATTTTTGTTCTTTTCTGACTTGTGTTCCACCAATACTTTGTGACAAGCCTGTTTTGGGTTCTGTTCGTCCTGTAGCTTTTCTCTTTCACTCTCGCTGCTGTGTTCTGCAGTGAGGCTGGGTGTGGGACCCGCACCCGAGCCATCAGAACAAAACAAACCCCCCCTTCCTGCAACACCCTCATCCCTGAGCTGCTTCCCTCACCCAGCTCTGGCTCCTGCAGGGCCTCTGTGGCTGATGCTGTAACCCAGCCCCTCGCCTTCACTGCTCCAGTTCATTAATTAGCACATTTACACCTCTTCATTACTTAATTACATTTACACTGATACCTTTCCTTACAGCACTACAATACAAGGAGTGTACAATGCATGCACAGATTTAAGCTGCAGTGGATCACTGTGTCTGAGAAAAAGCCAAAAAGAAGTAAACAGCTGGACAGTGATGTGGAGAGCAGGGAGAGAGCAGTCTATACACTGGCCCCACCCTGCTCATTTAGATAAGCCATCAGAGAAGCGAGTCAGCAAAGCACGATCACACGGCAGCACCAAACACAAACACATCAAACAGCTGCAACACTCATATCTGATGTGGAAAGTGTTCCAGACGATGTAGAACTGTAATGGGACTGCAGCGTGCATGTGTGTGCGTGTGCGTGTGCGTGTGCGTGTGCGTGTGCGTGTGCGTGTGTGTGTAGCTAATGACTGTGTACTGCATTTCCCCAGCTCCAGCCAGTCTAAGGTCAGACACTCAGGCAGCTGACAGAGTCATGGGGACTTTCACCAGGCAGCTGAATGCAGCCTTTGCTGGGAGCTTCAGCAGGGGAGCTGCAGCAGAGGGGAGTAGGGTTGAATCCCAGCTGTTACGCTGGTGTGGAGGAGCTGGGTGCTGCAGTGAGCAGAAGTGGCCTGCGGAATGTGTCAGGTGCAAAGCAGTGGGGTGCTAACTGTCCCTGGGTTCGAGGAACAAGGCCTGCTGGAGAACTGGACACTGTGATGTAATATTCTATCCGAGCAGCATATAAAATTATGAGCTTAATCATACTTAACACCCCTACAATTACTCCACCTCCTGCTTAATCACCCCCGTAAGAAATTCCACTGTTAAAACTCCCTCTGCACCCAAATCATTTCTTCCATCTGACAGTTTATAGATCGTTTACAGCTCCACACTGCTAGCAGACAGAGCTCTTAGGAAACATGCAGAAAAGCAACAAATTTCTGCTGACAAACAGTGAAGGAAAAGCTCAATGGCTATACAACATTATTAACTCAGATTTATAAAATATCAGATTTCATTGTTTTGCATTGGAGCACTCCCCCTCACCAAACACACACAGTGTATCACAGTGTATGGAGTATGTCCCTTCCATTAGAGGGAACAGCCCTTCCTTTTGCTATGGAAAGGGGTTGTAGGTTACACTGACTTAACATATTCACCGTGTAATGCTCATATACTGTTAAATTTTGTGAAAGTCATAATAAAAGAACTGGATAATTCACTGCAGTGTTTTTGTTTTTGTTTGAACACTTTGAAGGGGCTCCTGTTCTAATCCTACTGGACCAGAGAATTACAAGCCTCAGTAACATAATTAACTAATATAATTATTTAATTATTTAGTTAATTAATATAATTAATATCCTAATATCTAATAATAACTGCTGATACAATAAACTCTCAATAATACTCTTACAATAATCTGTAATGACTAAGCTGTGGAATTAAAAAACACCGAACGGCATTAAGGTTAAAGGAGAGATTAAAGGAGTGCAGGTGCGGGCGGTGCGGGCGGAGCTCACCTGGAAGGCGTGGCTGGCGTAGCCCAGGCCGAGCTGGCGGCACACCACCATGGCCTCGAGTGTGCCCCACCCGTCGCTGCACACCGTGCCCCACACCAGCGAGCCGTTCCTCTCCGCCAGAACCTCCACGCGGCCCTCGAACGGGTTCCTCCCCCCACTGAGACGCAGCTGCAGGGGACACAGCAGGGAGACGCGCTCACACCCCGAAAACAACACCCCCGAAACAGCCTCCAAACCGCCCAAAACACCCCATACACTGCCCCAAACACTCCCCAAACACCCCATACACTGCCCCAAACACCCCCAAACAGCCTCCAAACTGCCCCAAACACCCCCAAACAGCCTCCAAACAGCCCCAAACACCCCATACACTGCCCCAAACACCCCACAAACACCCCACACACTGTCCCAAACACCCCCAAACAGCCTCCAAACCGCCCCAAACACTGCCCCAAACACCCCCAACACTCCATACACTGCCCCAAACACCCCCAAACACCCCATACACTGCCCCAAACACCCCACAAACACCCCATACACTGTCCCAAACACCCCCCAAACAGCCTCCAAACTGCCCCAAACACTCCCCAAACAGCCTCCAAACCGCCCCAAACACTGCCCCAAACACCCCCAAACACCCCATACACTGCCCCAAACACCCCCAAACAGCCTCCAAACACCCCATACACTGCCCCAAACACCCCCAACACCCCATACACTGCCCCAAACACCCCATACACTGTCCCAAAACACCCCCAAACAGCTTCCAAACACCCCATACACTGTCCCAAAACGCCCCCCAAACTGCCCAAAAACACTCCCAACCTGCCTCAAACACTCCATACACTGCCCCAAACACCCCTGCTGGTAAATGGCCAAGAATGTGTTAATCTGTTCTGTCATATTAAAAATGTGTGATTGGGTGCACTGCTGTGCCACTACCTTCTCATGAAAACCGTCACAAAAAAGGGTTTCTCTGGCATCAAGCTAAAACACGCCTCCAATCTCCGTCCTGCGGAAATGAAGTGAAACGTGACACAATCTGTGTTATAATGAAAACTGCTGAAGAAAGGGACAGAGAGGTAATGCTGCCACATTAGAGGGAGTCTGGTTACAGGAAGTCAGGTGCAGATAGATAATCTTCATTTAAACTGACACTAATCACTCAGCACTCCCACAGGTTTAGGAGAATCAGCAATTTAAAGGTGTGTTTTTAGCCTGCAGCGTTTTGAGATCGTGAGGCCTCACAGATGAGTTCATTCCCACTCTCTCAGGCTCACAGTCTACGGCTCTCAGTGCTTATAGGAAAGGCCTCTTTACCAGAGGGAAGTATATGCAGATTCACTCCGGGGCGCCTCTGTCTGCTGTAGAGTTAGGCCAGTCTCGTGTGGGATTTTCAGTGGTCCTATAAAGATTGCTGTGAGGGGCACTGCCAAGATGTCCTAATTTTGCAAGGTAAAAGTTTCTGGAAGCTTCCACATTTCCACAGCATAAGAAACTTCCAGACCATGGCAAGCAATACCCCAGTGCACTATAAGGGCAGGAAATAGTGTCCTAATTACATTATTACAGTACAGCAGAGACACTGTGGTGTTGTGTTTGCTGACTTTGGCATGATGTCACCGATATTAAGTTCTTATTGATATGAAACTCAGATCACACTCCAGTTGGTTTCAGAGTCACAAAGCTGAATGAATGTGCTCAGAACCGCAAACGTGCCACAAACACGCTGGGAAAATAAACACTTCCCACATCTGAAAGCGAAGCAGTAAGAATGAAGTCTATGTTAACATTTCACCCACGCTGGGAACTATGGAGGACGGATCTGGAGGTTTCTGCAGTGCTGGTAAACACCAAGGAAACGGGATGTTCTCCCTGTGATGCCGTTTTGGTTTTATATAAAATGACCTGGTGACATGCTGCTGTTTTTAGGTAACAGTGGCTGTAAGACCTCAGAGCAGAGGTTAGAGCTCCGGGGCCGCGCGGGTGGGGGAAAGGATCTAGAGACCACACAGTCAACCAATCACTTGGTTTTCAGTCCTAACATGGATGTGATAGGCACAGTACATTGAACCTACTGAGGAGGGTCAGAAAGGACATGAAAAGACACAAAAGTCTGCACTCTTCATGGCTACCGCAAGGGGCTTTCCACAGCAGTTACAGTCTTCCTGCTCCCACGGGCCTATAAGAAAAGAGGGTGTGGCCAACACATCTGTACCTGAATGTGTTACAGAGGATAGTCTTATACCACGGAGTGTCTCATTCTCTGTTATTATATGTTAATGTATAGTTAATAATACCGTATATTACATATTATAACAGATCAGATAACTACATAATCCTAAGTAAGTACATCTGTAACTACATTTAATATAATTATATTCTGTAAGTATATTATAACACACTTTGATGCCGGAGCTATGTTGTATTTACATGGAAACCTGTCGTTCTGCAGAAACAAGGACATGTCATGGAAAATGACTCCCGCAGCAGGTCTTCTGCCTCTTTCCCGAATATACCTCAGGCTCAGGAAGTTTTATTTCATACTGCGCCATGTGTTTTATATTCTGCCATTTTTTCATAAGCTGTCATTTCAGAAACGTTTCCACTCCCTACAGCAGGTTTTGGGTCCCCAGGTCGGCCTGGCATTGTGGGAGTTTGTGCGGCTGTGTAATGTTTTGTTGCGTGATGTTGTTTAAATGGGGAGCTGCGGTAGGGGGCGCTCACCCTCTGGTGGAAGCCCATGGCGGGCACAGTGCACCTCACGCCTGCGTCCTCCTCATGACTGCACCCCGTAGAGTCCCTGTTGAAGAAGCACTCTGTGATGGATTTCTCAAACCCGGAGCACTCCACCTCGTTCATGTGTACCGGGCCCATTCCTGCAGGGAAATGGTGAGAGCAGGTCAGAGTCAGTCAGTGCTGGTCAGAGCAGGTCAGAGTCAGTCAGTGCTGGTCAGAGCAGGTCAGTGTCAGTCAGTGCTGGTCAGAGCAGGTCAGAGTCAGTCAGTGGTGTTCAGTACTGGTCAGTGTCGGTCAATGCGTCAGTGTGTTTGGTTCAGAGCGGGTCAGTATCAGACAGCGTGACTGTACATGAGGCTACATACTAAGGGTTATTCATTAATACTCATATGGTTTATTATTATGAGATAAAGGGGAACTGCTGTCAAATTAAATGTGAGTGAAGCAGGAGAATGGCCAGGACAGTCCTTCTGAGACTCTCGGACAGCTGCTTCCAGGAATAGCACGTTATTTCTGTGGAAATGACTGTTTACGGATGAAGCCCTCATGGTACAACACAGACAGACAAAACAAGGGAGAGATCAGGTCAAGAACTCATCACACACACATAAATGCACTCTAATTACCAGACATCTTTCATGTAAAACAAACCCAACAGCTTCAAACACTAACACCTTTGTTGAAGGCTGTGTTTTGAGTTGTGTCCCAGTGTACTGATAAATTGCTTTACAGTTCAAAAGACAAAAACAGTGAAAACTGAGGCTTATTCCAGCATATTTTTGGGTGAATGCTCCAATGCATCCATCATCAAAAAGCAAATGTTGCAAAGGAAATCCATCATTTGTCAGTCTTATAATTACATTCTTTGTCATAATTGGTTGACTAGTTGAAATGGTTGAGGGGGTTTGGCAGCTGGATTGGTTCATAAGGAGGTTATTTCCTAATTTCCTCATTTAGTGTGACATTAAACCGCTGCCTTGGAGTGGGAAGACTGCATTAACCCAGAAAAGCACACATTTGAATGCTGTCAGTGGGTTATTAAAGGAAAGGGGAGACTAAGGTTTGAGGCTGAAGCAGGGACTCGGGGTGTAACCTGAGCACAAACAGCGCGTTCAGGTTGATCCAAACGGCCGAGAGTTTCAGATTTATGGCACAGGAGCTGCTGCCTCTGCCAAACGCAGAGGCGGCCAGCTTCAGCAGCACCTCCGGCAGGAACAGCCAGAGGCTCGGAGCAGCACGCTGGGAGGCGGGGAACACTGCGTTCCCCTAATGTCAGTCCCACCGGTATAGTTTCTGTTGTTATTTCCTGGAATCAGATATTTTTCATGGGAATTATTTTTTTTGATATGTCTGATGAAATTTCACTACAAGCCCTACAAGAGAGGAAACATCTGAAAAACAGGAGATTTTGAAGCTTGATCAGATTTGGCTGATTGATTGATTGATTGATTGATTGATTGATTGATTGATTGATCATGGTGTGGAGGGGCGCACGTGTTTCGGCTGAGGGCTTTCGTTTAGGGCTTTGCCACAGACCTGCGGTGGGACGTGTGTAGGGCAGCAGGTGAGGAATGC
>CM032880.1:860000-917500 GCA_019176425.1 Megalops atlanticus | reverse complement strand
TCTCCAGCTGAAGCTGAGGGCATTACAGCGTCCTTACGGAATGCAGGGGTTTGGAGTCTGAACAGGGAGAAACAGGGAAACCCAGACCTCACTAACGCCGCTCAAATGTGCCATAAACTCAATTCAAGATGACATCTTATTAGAAAAAGCTGCTTTGAGCTGTTTTTCCCCCGCGCTCAGTGCTAGCAGCGCTGTGAGTAAGCTACACCCTCCTGTTCTGCTCCAGGAACACTGTCAGTCATGGCGCAGAATATTTTTGTTTTATAAAATTCATAAAATGATTCAATTTTTTCCCAAAGGAGTCTCACTCTCACACAGCTGGCTGGAGCACCTGTCTTATTGAAAGTTCACCTCTGCACAGAGATGAGCACTGACACAGAGGCCTGCTAATATCTGCTCACGTCTCTTCTTTGGACACACAATGTCAGGACTGTGTCTCCTCGCGGGATGTCAGCACAATGCAGTCACAGCAGGAGGTCACCCTGAGGTCAGAGTCCTGACTGCTCTGATGGAGGGCCATGGGTCTTTGTCTGTTCCCACGGAAACAACAGCGACTCTGTTTACGGCTGCTAACATTCCCAGAAGGTGGGAATGCACTACAGCACTGATTTACATGTTGATCCAGTTCAGTTATGCTCCTAATTAAGTTTTTCAGTGTGGCACTGGTTATTGTAGCACTATGCACAATGTACACACACACACACACACACACACACACACACACACACACACACACACACACACACACACACACACACACACGCACACACACACACACACTCACTTGTAGACGCGTGGGTTGTGCCTCTTCTCGCCGGGGAAGCCGAACATGCCGCAGATGACCCGTGAGTTCATCAGGGTCCACTCCTCATTGCAGATCTGCCTCCACTTGCCCCCGTCCTTCACCTCCACGTACCCCTCCGTCACCGGGATACGCCTCCGCTGGGCCGCCAGGATCGCCCGGATCCGCACTTCCTCCACCTGGATGGGCAGGCTCTGTGGGACGGACGCAGTGATTGGGCGGTTATCCTGAGCCAATCGCATCGCTCCTCCTCACAGCGCAGGAACAGATATGAGCGAATGAGCAGCAGAGCGAGCAGCAGGACAGCAGTGAAACATCAGGCTGAAACCTGCGCTGAAACAGGAGCTTGCAGCAGTAACAGACTTCAGCACACGTCTGCTGTAGCACAGACATAGTGCCTTATGATCTATAAGAGGAATGAAACATGACTTTGCATTGGTGCTTCGCGTACACCCTTAACTGAGTACCTCACACATCATCCAGTCATTCACTGGATCTTTACTGAAGCCTCAGGTTCAGCTCCTTGCTCAAACACACCCCGGGTACAAAACCAAGTCCTCAGCACTGCTGATACCGTCAGGTGCAGAGAGCTGGATGTAGGATGTGTCCTGGAGCTGGTAGCCAAGGTGAAGGCTGAACAGGTGTAATTCCAGTCAGCACTGATAGAGGGTCTGCGATTCTGTGATTCTCATGGCTGCAGGTGCCTCGATTAACCTAACCTAACCTTTAACCTTAGCCTCGTTTGGGGTGACAATGACTATTTATTCTTTATTTCCCACCAATTCCTACTTGGTGTTGAGAGTTACGCCAACTCATATTGTAAATGAGGTTCACTTATACAGCTAAACATCTATAAAAACAATTTCAGTTCATCACCTCACTCAAAGGTACAGCTGCAGTGTCCCACCTGAGTTTAGAACCTGCAACCTTCTGGTTGTGACCACTATGCCCCTCTGCTCCTGCCAGCCTCTCTTGATATGAACAGTTCACTGATGACCATGAAAGCACCCGAAACCAAATGAAGCTCTTTCCTGCCATTTCACCTCTGGAGTGACCTATCAGTGACTGTTCTGGACTTCCAGGAATGCGAGCATAACTCTGGCAAAAACAGGGATCTTTCAGGGTTTGTCCTGGTAGTTGCTGCTGGCCCTGAGGAGGGCAGCCCTACCCAGGCCCAGGTGAGAGATGTTCATCAGCACTGCAGAAAGCTGGACTCAGATAACCTTTCCCCCTGTGGAATGAGGGCTTTCAGTGGCCCCTTCCGGCCTGTTTCACATTACAGAGAGGCTGTGTAAAGCATGCTGTCTGTAGGCCTGGCTGGAACATGTTCAGCACAGCTTTAACAGATTTTCCTCTCTCAGCCCAGACCCGGTCCTTCAGGCAGTGTCACCAGCTGCATGGAAACAGCTCAGCGGCTTCGACAACAAGCATCTTCAGGAGTTCTGAAAACAGAATGGACCCTTTGTGTGTGTGTGTGTGTGTGTGTGTGTGTGTGTGTGCGAGGGGAGCAGGGTGTCAGCCTGTGGGGTGGGGTTACGCCCCTGGGTATTCTCACTCAGGGCTAACCTCCCAGCCAGTCACACGCAACGATAAAGAGGAAGGTGATGATCCGACAGGAAGTGCTGACCACTCGTGCCCGTTTAGTTTGAGAAGGGAACACAAAGGGTGCTTTTAGACAGGCGTTCTGCCAGCAGCTGCAGGGGAGTCAGGCACCGACCATGAGAGGAAAAAAGGTCAAAGTGCTTTTCTGCGTGATTAAAGCTGAAGGCATCCTGCAGGTCAGAGAGGAGTCACCAGCTGCCCCAGAGCCCCTGTAAACCCCGCTCTCTGACCCTGCCAGCTTCCATAAGCACCCTCTTTCCTCGCTAAGCCCTGACTCTGCTGTCCAGCCCTGCACTCCAGACCACACCCGCCTCCCTGGTGTACGTGACCACGCAGCCCGTCGGGGGAGAGCTGCCCCGCGGCGCCGCCAACCGTAAAACCCGCCGCCACAGAGAGGCAGCGCAGGCCTGAGCACTTCCCCTCACAAAGCCTGGATTTCCCTCCTCGGCAGAAAAACACCGCCGAAGCCCAATAACGTTTCAGCGCATAACCGAGGGACGGTTCACTGACGTGACATCAGCCGGGAGGAATCTGCCACAGCAGACCAGGCCAAACTAGAAGCCTGCGCTGTTTCGCTTTTCACTCGGCCTCACAGGCCAAAAAGGGGGGGGGTTATTCAGAACTGCGTCCAGCGTTACCGATGCAGCAGTGTGTTTCTGAAGAGCTCTGTGTGGGAGCAACAGAGAGAGGGAGAGAGGGAAGACTGCGGTTCTGTGGGAGAGGCAGAGAGGGGATGCAGACTCAGACGCAGAGCAAGCAGGACTCTTTAAAGCAAACAGGAGAAAGAGGGTTTATACCAGATTCCCCCGATTGTTTAGGTTGGCTGGGGAATCCCTAAAAAACTGCCAGAATGAGCTGAATTTGCAGATTCTCTGAGGAGGGAAGGTATAGCGAGACGTGCAGCTGTTAACATTAAACAGCCATTTCCACTCAGTGACCGCCGTGAAAACTGCTCCACCCAGACAAAACATCCACCTGAAGGCACACACTGTGTACCAGCTCTGAGCTGAGCCCACGCCCTGCTGGATCAAACTCAGCTCAGCAACTGAAGGGTCTTTGATGCATGATGTAACATGGAAACACAAAAATATTTTAGATTCTGGCTGTGGAAACACTCTGTCAAAATATCTAAAGATCTAACATAAAAGCCTAAATATTACAGGCCAAATGTGAGAAAATGTAAAAACATTAAGAAAAAACACTTCATTTTAGAACACATAAAAATACTGTTCAGACCTCTGGCTGTTCTGCTCTAAATTACACAATGCTTCAGAAGAGGAAAGAGAACAATGAGAGAGGGCCTCAAACAGGAACATCTAACACTGAGCTCTTTTTGGGGTGCAGTATGTTCCCAAAGATCAAACTCTAAAAAGACAGACTCAGCAAATTCCACCTCGCTGAGAAATTGCACACCATGAGCTGATGAAAGCAAAACCAGACGCAAGTCTCGGAGAAACCTCCCATAATGCCCCTGGACGAGAACCAGTCTGGAGTCCAGCGGCACATGGCAGCCAAACCGCTAACCCGCCAGAGCGGCACGTGTGGCAGCTGCATCCAGCTGGCCAGCCTGGCACCGAGTCAGCGCCGCAGCAGCCGAGTCAGGGCCGCTACTGAGTCACAGACACCGGCGGAGTGTCCCAAACCATCAGGACTCACACACAGCGCAGGACTCCTAATGATCTCTGTGCTACAGGACTCACACACACTCCACTCCAGCTGTGCTACAGCATTGCCAGGCTCATCCTGCTAAACCCTTATTCCTCCTGTAAACCTCTATCCGTTACACAGCCTGCCCCGCCCATCACCACAGAACTGCAGCACTGTGCTCAGGGTAGCAGGGTTCCATTCACAGCTGACAGTGTATAAATGCGTAGTATGTATCTCTTCACACTTACTTCAGTGGTAATGCCCTGAATTGGAGCAGTTGCCCACACTCAGAGCTCAGCTGGCTATTTTCTTACTTATTTAACTGAAGCTTTCTGGACCACTGGATTTGAGTGTAAATGCATTATGAAAGTGAGTGAAAGAGCCGCTGTCTTTAGGAACAGTGTGAAAGTGAGACTCGAGCGGCCTCTCAGCTGGACTGAGGGACGCTGATGAGCTGCCTCAAGCAGGAACCAATCAGAAAGGGGCTTAGGGGATTATTCCAGGGACAGATTGATAGCCGACCCCTGACCCCTGAGGGTCTGGAATGTCCTGTCCAGTTTCAGGTGTGACAGGTAGAGAGAGGCCATGACCCATCCCAGAGAGGGCTATAAAATTGTCTGACAGGTGCTTCAGGTGTGTCAGCAGCACTCTGTATGAGCCCTGCTCTCCAGTTTGCCCAGGGTCCCCCTCTCACCCGGCCCAGCCTCTCTGTGACCTACACAGATGAGCTAAATGCCTGAACAAAAGGACACTGTCTGCAAGGCCATGCAACCCGGGTCCCGGAGGGCCGCTGTGCCTGCAGGGCTACTCTACCCTGGTCCTGTTAACCTGTAGGTGCAGAGGTCAGTTGTCCTTCAGTAGTGAGGCACACTGTTAAACAAGGCACACTGTTTATCACACTGACATTCACTTTTCATTATTTCCAGGAAACAGACTGGGAAACCACAGACTTAGATTAAAAAAATGTAGCTTTTACTGTAGTTGTGTAGAAGATGTAAAACCAGACGACTCTTTTTCAGAACAGGTGGCTGTTAATTTTGTTTTCATCTTTCCTCATCACAGGAATGCATCTCTAGCGGGCAGAGCCATGGGCTGTCTCTACAGAGGCTCCATTTTCAGAATTAAAACCCCATGCAAGCGGGGGGGGGGTCACGTCAGGAGAGGGGAAACAGACGGTCTGACAGGCTGCTTTCCAGCCATTGTTTCTCACAGAATCTTCTAGTGTGTTTTCTTCTGTTTATTTTTGTACTTACTTCCACATGCATTTTCTGGCCTGAGGCAAGCAGTATGTAAATTAGCCTCCTGTATTGTTTCCAACACCTGCAGCGTATAATTGCCTTGCTAATGTTCTCTGTAAAGGTGGAAGCTCATAACCTGCACAGAAATGAGTGTTAAACTGCGAGGGGTGTTCAGTTCAACCACAATGGTGTTCTGTCACTCATTACCCAGAAACCAACTGACCCAAGTCACGCTTCACACATCAGGTCTCTGAAATTCAGAGGGGAAAAAAGCAAACTTAAAAAATGTGTTACTTCCTGAACGTTCCTTCACCACGTTCAGAAAGAAGCCCCATACTGGTTCAGTTGAATGCCCCCTGTGTCTCACATCATGTTGGGGGACTTTAAACAGCTTGTTAGTGCATGGAATGAGTTAACTTTCGACCTTAAAGATTTTAATGTATTTAACATCTATGCTTTGAGAGTCAACATGTTTGAAATAGCTGTGACCAGAGCTGTGGAGACACCCCTGTCCTTATCGAAGGCTTCTCAATTACCTTCCTCAGCGCGGAGAAAAGGATGCAGGGCAGAGGCCAGCACTGAGTCACAGCGGGGAATTCCCCTCTGCTGGCAGGTACAGAGACACAAGGTGTGAATTCTGGAAGAGGAGGGCAACACCCTCTCCCCACCGTCCCCCGGAGGTCACACCCTGACTCCAGGGCTGGGCTGAACCACATTCCTATTTTATCAAGGAGCTAGCTCGAAAAAAGAGTTTTTCGGAATGTTTTTAATGGTTAAATGGCTGGTGTGAGGGAGAGGGAGAGGGAGAGGGAGGGGGAGAGGGGTGCTGGCTCAGACACTGACTCATGCATTACAAGACTTTTTTTCCTTTCTTTTTTTTGCTGGCCATTTTTTTCCTCTCATTTTCTTGTTTGGGTTGGGGGGGGGTCACGTTTGGCCGACACGTGCCCGTTTCGAAACAGCAAGGCAACGCAAGGGCAGGCGAACAGGAGATAAACATCTGTGCCCCCCACCACCGAGTGCTGGCGGGACGGCTGGGATATCGATCTCAGTGGTTGCAGACTTTCAGAGGGGTAGAGGAGAAACCAGGAAAGCCCCTTTCCTAAGCAGGACATCTGTTACACTACTCAGCGTCTGCAGAGGAGAGCACAACATGCTCAGCACCACCATTACACCCTTACACCATTACACCGTTACACCATTACACAATCGCAGGGAGACAGCCAGTGGGGGAGTCCCTCAGCAGCAATGAATGCCAGTCTGTAGAACCCCTCACAGATGCCTTCCTCTCCTCTTCCCTAAAACTGCACCAATGCCTGGACCCAGTCAGTGTTTGCCCTTAACTTCCACTAACATCCATTAAACAAAGTGCAGGTGCTACTTTTTTCAGTAAAAACACAGTTTATCTTGCTAATGGTTGAACTCAACAAACTGTGATTGTGAAGAGTAAAAGTAACACTTTCGTGTGATTGTGACTCAGATTTAAGGACCCATGGTCAGTCTGTAAAGCAGCTGTCGGAATGCTGACCGGAGTCTCTCTCACACTCTCACTGCAGTGAAACAAGACTACAGTCATTTCAGACTGAGGTACCTTCAGGCACCTGAGCCACAGTCACAGGTCTCCTTTTTCTAGCGCATTAACAGGAATCACTGTCTCCTGCTCCATGACTGTGTTCTGCGGGTTAATTAAACAGCAGGAGTATTTCATCAGTCCTGGAACAAGCACTGCCAACCGACCCCAGCAGAGCGGTCACACCACAGGATGATCATCTGACCCTTCCAATGGGTCTACACAGTGTGTAACACGCTCTCATCTGACACACCTACGCGCTTTATCTAGAAAATGAGGTGAGATAAGCAAACATTTACTCACCTCTCCTGCCACACACCTCTGTTTCAGACGGAGGTCATAACCTACGCACTCAAAAATCAGAAAACACAAACCCTGTGTGTTATAACAGGTAAGATCATCCTGACCACACTACCCCTGATTTCAGGCTTCACTCTTATCTCACCGTGTGACACGCGGTGACCCACAGACATACTCAGGTGGTGTGCATGTTGGGGCCGCTCGTGTTTCTCTCTCTTATGCTCCTGGGTATGTGAAGAATCCATGGAGGAAATCTGACTCTCCTGCCCAGTGAAAATATGTGACCTCTGCCCTCGTGCAGCAGAATATAGAGGCGAGTCCCCCTGCCAGAGCATGCAGCCCCAGTGTTGACTCTGTTTTGTGCCTTTTTTAGCAGGAGGATAAAAGCAAGCATTTCAAGCTCCCTACAAGTGCCAACAGCATCTGAAGTGATCCAGCAGAGTGCCTGTCCAAGTATTTACACAACTGTTACTCTCATTTCTCAATCCTGCCTGTCTCCCTCAAATTCAACCCAACACACCTGACAATTGTGGAATAAGGATCAAACATCTCTGGCACTTTTTAAGCCTCAATGTTTAGAGACTAATTTTGCTGTATTACATTATATTACATTACATTGTTGTCATTTAGCAGACACTCTTATCCAGAGTGACTTACATGGGTTACAATTTTTTACATTACCCATGTATACAGCTGGATATATTACTGAGGCAATTCTGGGTTAAGTACCTTGCCCAAGGGTACAACAGCAGTGCCCCAGCAGGGAATCGAATCAGCAACCTATCAGTTATGAGTTCTGGTCTTTACCACTATGCTACACTGCCACCCAGATAGAGGAGTGAAGCCTTAATGTAGCGTCTTAGACCACTCAGCCTTGCTAATGTCTTTTTAATGTGATGTAACACGTGTTATATCAGGGCATTGTGATGTCAGGTGTTCGACAGATGGGCATTGTGATGTCAGGTGTGTGATATATGGGCATTGTGATGTCAGGTGTTTGATACATGGGCATTGTGATGTAATCGTCTCACAGACTGACCTGTTCCTTTGGCAGGAGAGATTAGTTCCATGTGTGGTTTTCACACGTGAGGGAAAATGTCCTGGCATCCAGAGTGAATCATCTCATCTGTCTAACCACAGCGTTTACAGCAGCAGAGAACACACTGTTCCTTTGATTTCATTAGTTTCATTCCAGAGTTCTCCTGCTCTGTCTCATCTCTAAAGCTGTGATTAATGCATCGCCCAAATGTTTTCCTTTTTCTTTCCAAGAATAAAACATAAAACAGCTGCTGTGAATGTGAGTCTTAGAGGGGGGGGCTAGCGTCCAGCCCTCTCCATGCTTTGGGCTGAGGAGCGTCAGTTCCCCATGTTTCCTGCTCAGGTTCACTTGAGAAAAGAGAAAAAGACACCAGGTCTTGTTGCCTAAGGAGGCTGGAAACCGCAGAGCTTTACTGATGAAATGCAACAGCGAAGTCAGCGCTGACACATTGTGAGAGTAATCAGCCATTAGCAGCCATGCTACAGCAGACAGCCTGTGTTACATCACCTCTGCTGCATGCACACACTCTGCCTCAGCTCCTTCATGCTATCTACTCGGCTGGATATTTTACAGACGCCTTCAGGTTAAATACTTTTGCTGATGGCCCAAGTGGTATAACAGCAGTGTGTCCCACATGGGGTTTGAACTTATAAGCTTTTGGTGAAATTTACATTTTGTCATTTGGCAGATGCTCTGATCCAGAACAATTTACAAAGGAGGAGTATAAAGTTGACTGGTTTCAAGCCCAGCTCTATGGGCACTGCCTGTAAGTTCAGTTCTCACAGCCACCCCACAGACCCCAGACAAAGAGTCCCACTGGCACCTGGAAACTCCCAGATCCGAAACAGGAAAGGACTGCTTAATGCCACATATTTATTTCTTAATTTGGTTTAATGTTTAATTTTAATATTTCTGAATAAATCTCTGAAGGACACACCTCACACTGTTGCTTCATGAATTTAGAAACAGTCCTTTCTTCAAGCAGAGAGTTGCCTATTTATTTAGAATCTATTTTAAATGAGGGTGTGTCCAGACCCAGAATGCCTTTCATGTTTTTCTCAGGGAGGGTCTGATTTAATCCTTCCTCCTGTGAGCTGTTAAAAACAAACAAATGCAAACAAATGTCACCTTTTTACATAAATAATGTATTTCTTTCATCTCAGAAACCAACAAACTTCTGTGTTGCTCATTGAGCCAGATTAAAATACATTTACATTTATTCATTTAGCAGATAAATAACCCTAAAGCCTGGATGAAATCATCATTCGTCCCAAACTATGCCTCACAATTAAATGCAAGTTTTACATTTTTCCCTTCACAGCGGTTTGGCAACTTCACTAAAAACGATGATTAAAACGTTGTATTTCTATTGAAAAAGGCAACACTTTATGGGTTAGTCCCAGTGAAGGCCGAATTGAATTCATGTCTCAGTGCAGGTAATTCCTGAAGCAGGAAGGGAGAATTTCACCAGCAGAGCAGCACCGAGCGCCATCAATCCATCAGCAAACGTCAGACTGAGACGGCAGAGCGCTGATGGATGGCATGGCTTATGGGACGTTACTGGGAGGCCAAAGGTTAAGAAGGTAATAAGGGGCTTTTGTAATGGGCTCCAGGTGAAAGACAATAAAGTCTAAAGAAGGTGGGTGGATATCCTGAAATACAGCAGTATGCAGGGGAAAATGCTCAAGGACACAAGTGAACACGGGTTTGAACAAAGATTTAACAGGAACTGGAGAGGAGGGTGGGAATCAGAGATTTCTCAAGTCACATGTACCCTGGATGTGACCCCACAACCCTCGGGTAAAGAGTGCAGCACTCTAAATGCCAAACCCTCCAACCCTCTGCACACATGGGCGTGGCACAGGTGGAGTCAGGTGCTGATGGTTCAGGTGATCAGGTGATGGCTCCTGTTTATCATCGTTTCATGCTTGAACTGGCTCTGCCTAGGGGTGGGGCTACTATGATGATGTCATCGTTGATGCTGATAGCTGAGTGGTTCACAGATGTGTCTGTCACACATGTGCGGTCTGTCATTGTCCAGACTCCCTGCCCTGCTTCTGGGGGAGCTGTTGTGCGGATGCTGGCTGCAGGAAACACACTGCATCTCACCACAGCGGCTCCGTCAGAGCGGCCTGCCCGGGGGCGGGGCCTTCCCGCTGAAACCCGACACTCTGCAGGACACGCTGAAGGAGGGGCCGGAGGTCAAACTGCCGCTGACCCGCTCTGAGAGAGCTGGCAGCAAGCGTACCTCACAGCAGTGTGTGTCACAGGAGAAACAGAGCCTGTACCATTCCACACACACACACACACACACACACACACACACACACACACACTCTCTCTCTCTCACACACACACACACACACACACACACACACACACACACACACTCTCTCTCTCTCACACACACACACACACACACACACACACACACACACACACACACACACACACACACACACTCTCTCTCTCTCACACACACACACACACACACACTCTCTCTCTCTCTCTCACACACACACACACACACACTCTCTCTCTCTCTCTCACACACACACACACACTCTCTCTCTCTCTCTCTCTCACACACACACGCGCACACACACACACACTCACTCTCTCTCTCTCTCACACACACACACACACACACACATATGTGCACCAGGTAATGGGTTATCCATAACAGCCACATGCCTGTGGAACACTCCCCTGGAGGCTGTGCCTTCGGAGCTGGGGGGGGTTGCTTTTTATTACATAAGCAATATTATGTAATATATGACATGGCACTCGTATATCTCTGAGGTTGTGTACTGATGTGGTTGTCGATCAGCAGGCTGGTTAAGCTGGTCAACAGAGATCCAGTGGCAGCTCCTTCACACTCAGATCCTACAGAGGTCATGGCTCCGCAGAGAGGGCGCGTTCCCAACGCGACACTCAGCTATAAACCCCCCCACCCTCCCCTCAGCACAAACACATGAGAAATGCATGTGGGGTGGAGACCACATTCACATCTTGGAATATTTCTTTTATGGGCATTTAAAATAAAAAGCAAACTGCCTTTTTTGGATTTAAAAATGAAAAGAAACGTCTGTGACATTCGGAGCAGCGGTGCTCAGTGAATCAGTGAATACGCCTGTGGGTGGGGCACATCGGTGCCAAAGCCCTGCCCCTCCTCAGGTGGGCGGCACCTGGCCACATGAACACTGCAGCTAAGTTGCAGAGAGAAAGAGCTTCCTGCTCAGCTCTTACCCAAAGCTCCAGCAAATTAAACGAGCTCAGAGTCCACCTCTCTGGTCCTGCTGCAGCTGCACACAGCAGGACAGCTATTGGCCAGGCAGACAGGGATATGATGCAGGCTGTAACAGACTCTCATCACAACCTCTGACACAGAGACACAGAGATCTGCACTCACAGGGTGGAGGTGTGTGTTTACACCTCACACTCCAAGATAATGTTTGTCAAAGTGTCTGCTGGGAAAGAGGGGAGAAAAAAAGTTCTATTTTTATATATATATTTTTTTTTTCTCAGATAAAATTGCCAATTGAGAGAAATTCACTCTAAACTGAGAACCTCTTGAATTGGTCATTTCTGTTGGAGTAGAAAAAAAAAACGTCCTCCTGGCCTCTGTGGGGAAATCCTTTGGTAGGACGAGTCTGTGCATCACTGAGCAGCTGAGCAGAGGAAAAAGCCTCACTGAGTCACCACAGGCCCCCTCTCTCCGTCTGCGTATCTACGCCGGCCTGATTACAAAACCTTACGAGTTTAAATTTACAGTAACGCCATTGGGAACATGGCTCATGGTGGTCTAAAGTTACACATTTATTATTTTTTTCCTTGAACACCCACAGCCCCCCCCAACCCCCACCCCTGGCTCTTGACAAACTAGCTGATGAAGTGTTCCCATATGCTGGCCCCCCCAGACTGTGCCCAGAGACCCGCCAACACCCCCCCCGAGGCAGGGACCATCTCCGGCTTCCTCCTCAGGCACGGGGTCGTCTTCCTCTCCCCCACACCGCAGCAGCGGTCTCAGGTATGAGTCACCTCCACGGCATTCTGAGCTGACATGGGGGCTGGCGTGGGCGGGGCTGATGCTGCTGTCTCTGCTGAAGCCATTAAGGAACAGACGTGAGCACCGGGAGTCAGGGGAAAATCTGAGTCTGGTCTCCTCTGCGGCGTTTTTGCCCAAGACATCAGAGACCAGCTATGTATCCAGCCATCTCAAGGCCACCTCCGCCCGCCGCAACCCCCCCCCCCCCCTTACACAGAGAGCTGCTTTAGCTGAGCTCCACACTGATCCGGAGTCAGGGGAGACCTGCTGCGGCTCATTTCTCTTCCGGTAGGTGAATTGTTAATCCCAGCCCACAGAGAGAGGACAGGACACAGTGATAAGCACCAGCAGTCTGTCTTTCCCTGTTCCGCTTCAAAACACGTAGGCACTGCTACACTTCCTGGATTCCTCTTCCTTTCTCTCAGAGCTGTGAGGTCATTCAAAGGTGATTCCCTGTTCACACTCACACACACACACACACACACACACACACACACACACACACACACACACACACACACACACACACACACACACACACACAAAGGGACTGCTTCCTGTTGAGCTCTATGGAAATGCCCTCCCCCACCTGGCAGGGAGATGACACAGTGTAGGAAGATACTCAGCCAGGTCTGTGAGTGCAAACACAAACTCACAACTACGAGCTCAGGGAAACACACTCACACTGCCTCCCCCTCTGACCGCCAGATGAGGAAGAGGAAGGATGTTAGCTCTGCTCTCAGCAGCCGCGTCTCACAGGAAGCAGAGCAGGACACCAGAGTGCCATGTGTCCCCCCTTTCCCCAGAATCCCCCATGTGCCTCCCCCTCCCCAGAACCCCCATGTGCCCCCCTTCCCCAGAACCCCCCCATGTGCCCCCTGTGGTGGTGGTGCTCGACCGACGAACGAACACGCCAGCAGCATGGAGCTCAAACCTCACAGTCCCAGAAGAAGACACTGAGACACAAAGTGTTACGAACAGACCGGGTCCTTCAGCAGCTGACCGCTTTCAGACCCGGTCCTTCGCAGCTGACCGCTTTCAGACCCTGACCAGGGTCACTTTCTCTGCACTTTCTCTTCCGTGCTGAAAACAAGCCACAGAGCAGCAGAGAGCACAGGTTGCCTGTTTCTGCAGTAATCCTCTGACACACTGCACCGCAGCAGAAAGCACAGGTTGCCTGTTTCTGCAGGAATCCTCTCGCATGCTCGGCCCTCTCCCCCAGGCAAACACCACAGCGACAAAAACCCCAGATCTGAAGAAAAACCGAATCTGAGTCCAATTAACTATGAATTTAAACAAGGTGAAACAGAGGCACCTTCCATCAAACACAGAGAGGCGTTTTTTTTTTAAAGAGCTTTACTCATGCAGACTAATCAGATTAATCAAATAAGGCATGAATTAAGGCTTTATCTGTAATTTATTTTTTTAATTATTTTGCAATTAATTTATCTAGTTTTGACTTCTTTTATCAAACTGGACAGGACTGAACACATCCTACAGGAGGTGTGTGTAGAACAGCGCAGTGAAAAGGCCTGCTTGCTTACTGAGAATGCAAAGGTGAAGCAGGATGGTAAAAACAGCACATCCAGCACAGTGTGTAGCGCTGCCAAGATCAAACCAGGGTTATTATCTAATAAAGCAAGTCCCACAGATTAACCATCCCAGGCCAAAATATAAAACAGTTTAGTAGACTGGCAGCCTGAGATTGTCGGCCGAAAGAACACAGAAAGCAGTTATGTGGTCTCCAGCTCCCACAATCCTACATTCCAGGTTTTAGCTCAGTTTTCTTTCAGCTGCACATCTGCTATGAATAATGGGACAGATCAGCAAACACACAGTCCTGTCCCAACAGAGCCAACCATGTGTACACAGGAGAAAAACACCGCCATACAGCCACAGTGAAGCAGACTGAGTAACTCTCTGAGTCTAACAACCAGCAGATGTAACTAGCGGATAACCACCAGTGTTGGGACAAGTACCTTCAGTAGTGTTGAGAGTAACTACTCCAGTAATTACATCCTGTTCTGGGACAGACAGCTAGGATAGTCTGTGCTACCTTCTGTACACAAGTGGACCCATTAACTTAGGAAAACTTGGGGAGTGAATGATGGTCACTTAATTGCACCCCATCCCTAACCCTAACCCTGCTCTGTTTTTCAGCAGTTCTCACCCAGCCCCCATGCTGATCTGAGGACAGGATCATTTGTCACCTTTTTGGACAGATCTGAATCCGGCATCTGTACCCAGCCTCTGTCAGATTTTTTTTCTCTCAGGTGGGCAGTGGTCCGGGAGAGGTCCTGGCCTCAGGTGGGCGGGGCGGCTTACCTCCACGTTGTTGTTCAGAGAGCTGAGGAACCGGAACCCTGGGATCCTCTTTTCACTGCAGGCCACGCCCACGTCCTCTGTGTGCTTGCAGTCCGACACCCCGAATCCGTTGGAGGGGCAGAGGGCGAGGGACGCCTCCTGCCCTGTGCAGTGGACATTGTCCAACCAGATCCGCCCTGCCAATCAGAGAACAAGACACTGTTTATGGCCCCGCCCAAGTGACCTGCCCTGCCAATCAGAGAACAAGACACTGTTTATGGCCCCGCCCAAGTGACCTGCCCTGCCAATCAGAGAACAAGACACTGTTTATGGCCCTGCCGAAGCAATTTGCCCTGCCAATCAGAGAACAAGACACTGTTTATGGCCCTGCCCAAGTGACCTGCCCTGCCAATCAGAGAACAGCCCACTGTTTATGGCCCTGCCCAAGTGACCTGCCCTGCCAATCAGAGAACAGCCCACTGTTTATGGCCCCGCCCAAGACCAGTCCCCACCACCCACCATAGCCTCCATGGGAAAGTTATCATTCTTTCAAGCTCAACAACATTAATAAGCTTCTCCCATCAGCAACTGAAATCAAACACCTAATTAAGCTCACTGGAGTCTTAGGGGGTGAGAGCATGATACAGGCACAGAGAAATGGAGAAAGCTTGTGTCTCACCCTCCACCCGCACCTTGCTTCAGTTCTCTCAGAAAATCACTCAAACAAACAAAAGGAAGGAACAGGTGGCTTTGCATAACGTGGAGTTTAGTTTGTTTCTGTAGAACAGTGTCTTTCAAATTGTTCAGCAATGCGTGTATTTTTGTTCTCTGTGAGGATTGACTGTTTGGATTTCCCATAATCGTTCACTCCCAGAAGGATAACAGTGAATCAGAAGTTTGTCATCGATCTCTGTGGCCTGACTTCTGTGTCACCCAAAAAATCTGAGAAATGATTTAGCAACAGGGAAAATATGGCTCAAGATTTTGCAAAATATTATTATGTACCAGGGAGGAAACACTGTGAAGATGGATGAGGAAAATTGTCCTCCCCAGAAATTTAAATCAAGTAACAAATATGAAGCTTTTTACCTAAGAGACGCAGGCAAAAGGGAAATCTGTGGCACTGAGAGGGGCTTCAGACTGCAGGAGCTAGACTGGGAAGATTCCATAAGAATCCAGACTCTGAGTCCGAATCTCCCTTTTCCCGCCGGAGCTGAAAGCGTTTGCTGGGAAAATCGGAGCCGCAGCGAATTGACGCCAGTGATGTGAGTCACATGCGTGCAAGGGCAGGGTGTGAGGGCGGGGCAGCCTCTGTACACTCAGGCCTGGAGGAGATTTGCAGACTCGACCGAGTCATCAGTTAGAGTACCCGCCCCACCCCCGCCTGCGCCAGGCAGGAGGGAGGTTTAGTCTAGCTTTTCCAGGCCTCCTCCCACGGGGCCTTTCAGCGCCGCTGTGTGGGATCGTTTTCGCCTTTAATCGCTGGAACGCTGTTTTCCCACAGCGGGCGCGAGAGCCGAACCCGCGGCCGCGTACGTGCGGCACATGACCTGCGCTCCTGCATGGAACAGAGCGCTAATGAGGCACCGGGACCACGGCAGCAGTTATTTATAGGACACAGAGAGCCATCCATGGGGGTTTATGAGGAAACCAGCTACAGTATGAGGTAATCTGTTTAAAATCCTCAGAGACACACTAAATAAGACATTTGCCCAGTCAGGACATTCATCAAATCTATTGATTTTCCTGTGGAAACAAGTGAGAGACAGTCAATTAAAACTGTATGTTATACCTAAGGAAAACTGATCATTACTAGGACTTTTTATCATAATATTCTACTGTGCTCCTCTGTCTGTTTACCTGTGCTCCAGGTGTTAATATCTGAACTGAATTCTGAACTCCACATGTCTGTTGCAGCTGGTTTCTGACTCAGCTCAGTTCTACCACAGATGACTTGCTTTTTCAGTTCATATTTTGGCTCCATTAAGGGACCAAGGGGGAATTTTCAGTCTCACCCCCTCGCCCCCACACACACACACACACACACACACACACACACACACACACACTCTACGTATCTGTCCATCAGAGATTCAATTAGTAGATTGACTGGTAATCTGGTCAGTAACGGAGTAAAACCTGTTTATTTAAACATAAATATCTCAATGGCTGATTACCCACCTTCTCCTCGGCCGTACTTGGAGGACGGGGACCAGGATTTGGCCTCCAGGTACCCCAGCTCCCTGCACACCACGTGGGCAGCGTGGATGGAGAAGTCGTCGTCGCACACGGTGCCCCACTCGCCGTTGTAGTACACCTCCACGCGGCCCTCGTTGTGCTTGCGTTTGGCCCCCGCCAGACGGAGCTGGATTTTGGGGGTGTCTGGGGGCAGCTCCGAGGCCAAGCAGCATAGCGCCCACATGCTCAGCAGAGCGAGGGGGAGGGGCAGAGAGCAGGGGGCCGGCATTGAACTGACCAATCAGGGGCTGCGATACAGACGGACCCTGAGGAGGAGAGGAGAAGGAGCGGGAGCAAAATAACAGAAATAAATCATAACTGAAGCACTTCTGGGAGGCACAGTACAGTAGTCTGCAGTCGCATGTAACCAGGTGGTTGTCAGTTCCAATCCCAGACGGAGCCACTAATGCTGCACCTTTGAGAAACTGTTTGCCTAGACTTCCTTCAGTAAATATCCAGCAGTAATAAAACGGTAATGCGTTAAAACGCTAGCATTACATACTGCCCTGCTGAAGGGCCTCAGCCAACAGACGGTTAATGTTATACTGGTATGTTAATGAACACAGTTTGAAAAGAGACGGGAGTCTGAGGTAAAATCAGAATGTAATATCATAAAATAATATATGATTTTAAGGCTTCATGAAACAACCTCCAGCTCATGACCCTCCACATATTTCACATATATTTCAACCTATTTGCGCAACATTGGAAGCTACAGCATGACTGTTTGCCAGTTACTTTACTGCAACCTACTATAATCAGTTTATTGGCTGGCATGTATTCCCCAGCCCTGAAAATGATGAAACGATGGAGCTTCCATAATGAGCAGCTTCTGCTGTGGCTTTGGCCCGGTGGTGCTGATGAAATCGCTGACTACCACAGTCTGCTATTTCCACCGCTCTGAGCCTGCACTGTGAGTCTGCTTCGGGTGAGCGGTATGTGGGCTTCCGCTGGTTATTCATGATGAGAGAATGTGTCCCAGTGACACTGTCTGTCAATAACAGGGAAAACTAATCAGTGATTCTAATCAGTGATTCTAATGATTCAAGTCAGTGATTGGAATCATTCTAATGATTCTAATCCGTCTGAAATGGTTTATCACCTTGCATTTTGCTTCTGAATAGACTTTCAGTGGAACATGACGGGAGAGCACATTCACTTAGCAGGAGCAGGTATGGATAGCACCATGAGACAAACAGAACGTGACCTCCTCCCTCTCGAGAGAAGGGTTTTGGACAGGATTCCTCTACAGGGCCACAGCTGGTGTGATGGCTGCTTGCAGTGCCAAGTAAAGACATTAAGGGGTTAACTCCGGCCCGGAGCCTCAGCAAGGACAAAAAACCTCTGAATGGCCATAAAACATCTATAAAACACAGCCAACCAATAAGGTACCGGTAAGGCATATGGCACAGCCAGAAAACTGAATTTTGAAAAATTTAATAAAAGTGAAATCATTATTTACATTGTGCCTGTAGTAAATAATATGTTTTTGTGTAGCCATGTAGCAGTACACTGTGTTGGCATTTTACAGGAGTTTATGGCTATCTGAGCCGTCAGCTGTAAAAACAGAGGCTCTGCTCTGAGCTGAAAAGCCCCACTGCCAACTGAGTGATGAAAAGAACAGGCAAAAGAGGCAGACAGGATAATAAAACTTTCAGGAGGATTTTACTCCTTTTATTCCTTTGTTCCACTTCCCCTCAGAATCACAGAGCTTTCCAGCCACCACACCCACCGCAAATGTGCTCCTGAGTCTCTCTAACATGTGTCAGACAGTCTGTCTGTCTGTCTGTTTTTATCTGTCTGTCAGTCTGTCTGCCTGTCTATACCTTTCTGTATGTGTTCTCTTGAAGACCCATGTATGTTTGAAATGTTAACAACCAGACCCGAAACATGGTTAAATCAGATTAGCATGGAGCAACCATATGTGTGACAGTTTCATTTTTCACACTGTTGAGATGAATTCCTAAACTCAGGACCATATGCTAAGAAATTCAGCCAGTCTGTCTGCCTGCCTTTTGGTGAACTCCAGAGCTGACAGACTTTTACCACACACACACACACAAACACATGCTCCCACACACACACACTCACACACGCACTCACAAGCACACTCACATGCGCACGCACACACACACTCACATACACACACACACACACGCACACAAGCACACTCACACACATATGCATACACCCACACAAAATACATTCAGAGCTTACACCCAGTAAACTGAATGATTGTTATCACTGTTACTGATACAATATTGAAAGAGTTTATGAAGGAAATCTACTTTTGGAAGGAAAATAAAGGTCAGGTGATGTTGTCAGTAGCAGTCACGAATCATTTTTCTCTTTCAGCTGCAGCAGATTTGGGTAAAATTACCATATGATGTATGTTCCCAGGACCATATGCTACAGCTTAACCTTTTTTATGGTTAAATAAACACGGCTACTGCATATTTGACCCTTCAAGTGCCAGAATCATTTCATAGGAAGACAAAACTTTCTGAGCAATGTCAAAGCTTGAAATGAGCCAGACCCCAGTTCTTCCTGACAGCATGTGGCAGCAGAGACTCGATTTTACAGAAACACACAGAGGGCGAGTTTTTTCCCTTTTCATCACTGGCTGCAGGGGAGCTGGAACTGGGGATGACATCATCATTAACCTGTCCCCCGGTGCATTTGCAGGCACAGGTAAAACAGAGCCTGGCGGGAGGTGCTGGTCTGCTCTGAACCCCTCCCTGTCCTCCTCTCTCTCTGTCTCGCACTCACACCGTCTGCCTGGGGCCCACAAGGCCTCGCAGCTGCAGGCCAAGGAATGCACAGCTCTTCTGTGTTTCTGTCCAGGCACGCTGTGAGGCCATCTACCGCCGGGGCTTTTGGAAACTTTGCCTCTTGCTACTGTAGCGAACATGAGGCATCTCGAGAAGCAGCTGTTGGACACAGTCATGTGCATCTCCACTGCTGGCATCTTCAGCTGAGAGAGAGATCTGATCCACAGCAGAAAACTACCATTCGAGTGACCGTGTTATATCAGCCAAAGACGTGGGAAAAACACACTAAATTTGCACATAAATCTAATACTCTGAATATTTTTATGCTGCTGAGGAATTGGCCACACACTGCCCCCACAGCTAAGCAGAACATGGAGAGGAAACTCTCCGGGCCTGGAACGCAAAAGGAGACTCTACTTTTTGCTCCATCCTATCCCTTAATTACATAATGGAACCAATTACAGGAATGAATTAGCACAGAAAATCTTCCAAATCTCAGCATCTCGCCTTTGAGAGAAAGAGAAAGCAGGCTTACAGCACGTCAGGAGTGACGTGTCTAGCGGGCAGTTTTACGCACCCCAGTGTTGGAACCGCTCCGTAGACTTTGGAGAGCAAGCCAACGGCAACTGGCGCAAAGCTCCCTGGACGATCGTCCTCTCATTACATATAAGAAAAAATTGGGCATCATATCACTCTGACAACAAAATCACTACATCATCACTAATTGTGAAAATCATTACGATCAGCAAAGAAAGATCACAAAGAAAACGTGTTTTGCTTAATGCGTTTAATTGGCGTGTCGATCAAAGTTCAGCCACTATAGGCTCTAAAGTCGTAATGAGAGAACCCGTGTGAGGAACATTTTTCTATATAGACTGTTTAATGAAGTAACATCCGACACGAGGAACAGGGTCGGATCAACTTCAGACAGTCTCTTAGCAACAACCAACAACCAACAGAACAGGTAGGTGTGCGCCGCGCGCAGACTGCCGTGGGTAATGCGAACACGCTGTAAATGGTTCAGTTACAGGGCTTCTGTCCTGCTCCAAAGGAGAATCCCTGCTCTGCGCCGCTCTGCATGGTTACGTCAGAGGATCGGACTCTTTTACAGGCTAACAGCTGAGAAGTGTCCTGAAAAACAGAACAGCTCCTTTTTATGAAGGTTTTATGTGTGTGAAAGACCAACTGAATGCCACAATGATTGCGTGGTTATCACATCGTCAGCTGTGTGATTTTAGCGAGTCCCTACAATGAGTCCTTCATGAGCTTACGATGGAAATCATGGGCTTGAATGAAACGTGGGTTGTGGTGTTTTGTCTAGCACTGGCCGACAAATCTTCTCTACCCCATATCTGAGGAGACATCTACCTGCACGCAAAGGGGACTTTATTTCAAGTGTGATTTCCTACGACAAACAGCGCGATAAATTTAACTGTAACTCTTTAAGCTGCGGTTATAGCTCTGTCCATTGTGTGCGTAAAGGAAACAAACGAACAGTAACGATGTTGTTGCTTTAATCTTTAAGTTCACCATTACTACGCTAAAGATACTGCTGTTCTTAAATTATATGTACTACCACACACGCACTACTAACACGCACTCCAGTAACACGATCCAAGTGCCTGTTCAAAGAAACTTCACTGCAATCATACCTTCTTAAATATCCGTTTTCACAGATTGCATTCAATTTAAAAATGAAAAAAATCTACATTTATTAACAGGTGTAGCATAATACATTTGGACACACCCTTCTGTCAGTTAAAATTCACTTTGATACAGAAAGAAATTGTATATTGATACAGCAACCAAAATATGAATTTTCTACAATGTGAAAACAAACGAGTAAAAAATGAGTAACAGAATAATTACATTTAGTGATTTTATTCATATATTGAACTCGACAAGTTTAGGTAATATGCGCAGCAAACTGTCATTTTCAGATCCAGCGGTTCAGAGTCGTGCCTAATTTAGCTAAGATGCTCAGGATCGTATTAACTTACAAAAGTAACTAGCAAACTTTTACTTACTTTGAAAATAGAGATGTCTGCCCACAGTAGTGCTGTCTTCGAGTTAGCTCCCTGGCTGTGAAATGGGGTGGACAGACCAGCGGTATTCTGCAAGTTCTGTGAAGTTCACCCCCTCTCTGGCTTCCTTACTTTCTCCAACTCTTTCACTGGACTTTCACCACGTCCCGCATTATCAATTGGGGTCCAGACCAATCACGCGCCGGCAAGCCTCCTCTCACGCCCACGCGGGGCCAGAAAGATGACCACGCACGTATCTATGGAAACTACTAGTCGTGCTGCTCGTGCCGACATGGGTAACTCATAGCCTACCTGCCAACAGGGTAATGAGTAACTGTAGACTGTGGCTGTTTTCGCAACAAACGATGTAGCGATTATGCGAACAGTTTTTCATTAAAACTTAAAATCAGGCATGTCATTACAGTTTCTACTCTTTTAAAGAGTATTTATTTTTTGCATATACGTACTGAAGAAATTCACATACCTAAGAACATAACAGTAATGATTCGCAATTGAATCGAACCAGCTCCCTTTAGGCTGTAATCCCTGGTCCTTCGTACTATACCCGCAGTGATTCCCGCTCTTCCAATTAGCATAGCACTGCATTACAAATCCATGTCTGATGGTGTAACGTTATCTCTTGGAAGAGAAAACATGCATCCGGTGTCGCCACCATGTGTTAATTTTATGAAGAACACGGTAGCGCAATGATTATATGAGCTGTTTAAAATGAACAGAACTGTAAAATAACTGAATGGCTGGAACACTGTGGAACTCAGTAAAGTAACTGCATTCTGTATAGGCTACAACAGAGGAATGATTTAAAAATTAGTCTTTATTGTTTATTTAAGTAAACAAAGATTGGTTTTAAAATCATTCAGATAGTGTGGTCTTGTTTCTGCTTTTTGTATCTACACCTAAATATTTGAGATAGTTACGATTTTATGTAGAAAATAACCCATTAACTAAACTTTCCCTTACAACTCTAGACTCAGCCTCTGTGAAGTCACAGATCAGATGGGAACATGACTCACCTGCGTTCCTAGGTGCCAATGCAGCTGCAGGTTAAAAGCTATCAGGGCCATGGATGTCCACAAGAAATGACTCTACTGTAGAAATATCAGAAATATCACTTCTCATCTCCCGGATCGGACGCACTGATTTTATCGTGAGGCCAGGTAGGGCAGGGTTTCAGCAGCTGGCTGGAGTGAGATTTTCATTTTGAGTCTGTGTGGTGCTGACAAGCCGCGCTTTTCGTGGATAGGTCCGCAAATTAATTAAGTGTTAGCCAGTCAGCTTAATCAGCTAGCTAACTACCATCAAGGCAGTTAGACCCCTGGCAAGCTGCTTACGTCATTATCTTGTTAGCCAGCAAGCTAATTCTTTTATAATTACAATTACAATTACAATTTGGCATTTTGCAGACACTTTTAAACCAAAGCGATTTACAATTAGTGCATCAATCAGGTATAGCTGACTTCCTCATAGGCAAAAGATCACAGTAGGAATGCAAAGTAATTATTTACTGTACCATGCTCCTGTATATCTTGCAACAATAAAACAGAAATCTGCAAACAAAACCTACAACATAGAGACAGGGTTAGTACATTGTCACACCTGCTCCCAGTCAGCCTGCTCAGCCACGCCCCGCTCAGCACGCTCAGCCACGCCCCGCTCTGCAAGCTCAGCCACGCCCCGCTCAGCCTGGCACCACCACACCTGTGATTCATTCAAGCAATCAAGCCCTGCCTTTATAAGGACTCTGTTTTGTTACCTCATTGTGAGGTATTGTCTCTTTGATTCCATACTGAACCTGCTGTTATTCTCGCTATCGTATTGGTCCCCTGTTTCTTGACCTCTCGCCTGTTTTTGGACCTTGCTCTTGTGTTTTTGGATTCTGGTTTTGTTGCACTTCGGATTTCCCGTTTACGACCTGTTTTGTCCCTGACCACGCCTTTTGGATTCTGGCATTAAACTTGTGTTTCTGCACTTGGATCCCAGTCTGTTTCATTACATACATAAGATTTTTTATTTATTTATTAATTCTTTTTTTTTTTTTTTTTTTTTACATTTTACACCATGACACATATTTACATAACAGAAAGGTTACACAATAGGGGACCTGTGGAAGATGGCAAGTGATTCTGCAGTTCTGACTGGGTGAGGAAGGTCGTTCCATCACCTTAAACTGGATACGGGCTGCTACCGGAAGCCAGTGAAGTGCAGTGAGTAGCGGAGTGACATGAGTGTTTTGGGAGGTTGAGTACCAGGCGTGCAGCAGCATTCTGAACCAGCTGAAGCAACCTGATGGCGCAGGCCAGTAAGCCAGCCAGTAAGGCGTTGCAGTAGTCAAGGCGGGAGAAGACTAGTGCTTGAACAAGGAGCTGGGTTGCTTGTTGGGTAATGAAAGGACGGATCCTCCTGATGTTGAGGGAGAATCTGCAGGACCGGGTGACCGCTGCGATGTAGCTTGAGAATGTTAGCTGGTCATCCAGGGTCACGCCCAGGTTTTTGGCTGACCTGGAGGGGGTCACCACAGAACCCTCGGTGATCGGAGCATCGATCGTTGGGGAGCTCTTTGCTGGAAGAAAGAGAAGCTCAGTCTTCTCCAGATTGAGCTTAAGATGGTTAGCGGACATCCAGGAGGCAATGCCGGCTAGGCAGGCTGCAGTGCGTGGGTGGACCTGAGAGTCAGAAGGAGAAAGAGAAGAACAACTGTGTGTCATCTGCGTAGCAGTGGTAGGAAAGACTGTGGGCAGAGATAACCTGTCCAAGTGATTTAGTGTAAAGTGAGAAAAGGAGTGGGCCAAGTACGGAACCTTGTGGGACCCCAGTCTGGAAAGGGTGGGGGCAGGAGACTGATTCCCTCCAGGATACTTGATTGGAACGGTCAGACAGGTAGGATTCAAACCACTTGAGCGCAGATCCTGAGATGCCCATCCCAGCAAGGGACGAGAGGAGAATCTGGTGGTTCACAGTGTCGAACTCTGCGGAGAGGTCAAGCAGTATGAAGACAGAGCTGAGTGACTTCGCTCTGGCCAAGTGAAGCCCTTTTGTGACTGCGAGGAGGGCAGTCTCAGTGGAGTGGCCGGCTTTGAATCCCAACTGGTTCGGGTCCAGGAGGTTATTCTGGAGGAGATAGGGAGAAAGTTGGTTATAGACAGCGTGTTTGATGGTTTTGGAGAGAAATGGTAGAAGAGATACTGGACAGTAGCTGCTGACATCAGCTGGATTTAAAGTGGGTTTCTTTAGCAGTGGCATGACCTGTGCCCTCTTCAGAGCAAAGGGAACTACACCAGTAGACAGGGAGCTGTTGATTAAGGAAGAAATAAAGGGAAGAATGTCCTCGGAGATGGGCTGAAAGAGAGAAGAATGGATAGGATCAAGAGGACAGGTAGTGGGACGGTGGGATTTTATTAGTTGCAGAACATCAGAGTCAGTTAGGGAGGAGAAGGAGGAGAAGGTAGTGGGAGTGACAGCGGGTGCAGGATCCGAAATGGGAGGAGACAAGGGAAAAGAGTCGCAGATGTCTTTTCCCTTCTTCTCGAAGAAGGAGACAAAGTCATCAGCAGAAAGGGATAAGGGCTACTTTTGTCAGCTACTTATCTCACCAAGACGTTTGCTACTATTTTACACCATAGCCAGCTCACCTGCTGGCTAGCTAGTGAACTAATTCTAGCTAGGAAGCTAGCTAAGACGGTAGTGCGCTAGCTAGCCAGAAAATTGTATTTCCAGCCATTTATCTTACTTGCTGGTCCAGTTAAACTTTTCACAAACGACCTGTGAACACACTGGCCATGATTTTTTTTTTTTTAGGCAGGGAGAGACGGTGCGATTGCAGTTCAAAGCCTGCGGCTACTGCTGCTGTCCCGTTGTGACGTCAGCTGCACCTGATTATCAATTTGGGACCGTCTTGTGCTGACATGCACTGACTTTGTGGATAGGAGTATGTTAGCTCATTTTAAGCAATTCAGCTTGTTAGCTAGCTAACTTATTAGCCCATTCATAGGCTACCTACATAACGACCTTGTTAACAAGATAACTTAGCCGAAAACGAATCAGCTATCTCACTAGCCAAGTCACTCGCAGTCTACTGAAAGCCAGTTTATAACTTATAATGCTAGGTAGCTACTGAGCTCATTCTAGCTACGTGGCTAGCTAAGTCAGTAACGTGCTAACTAGCGAGGAGATTCTATTTTCAGCCTGTTATCTCGCTGGCTAGTCCAGTTCTACTTTCATTAAAAGATATGTAAACAGATCTGTGGTGAGCAGGGAGCATCGTTAGCGCATGGTTAGAGGTTTTGCTTCAGAGGCAGTCTGTGTCTGCGGCAGCTGAAGTCCTGTTGTGACGTCAGCTGCATGGGGTAGAATGTTCAGATTCGCAATGTTCGAACCATACTAGTCAATGGGAAATTATTAGGTGTGAAATCGTAAAAACAGCCGTCCTATACTAGCTGACGGTATTTTGTAAGTGTAGCAGAAATGTTCTAGGAAGAGTTGCATACAGAAAATTGGAAGCAATAATAAGGACATAAGAACTGCACGTTGGCTTTTTCAAGTTATTTAGGAAGCGTGTCACCATCACACTTTACTCAGTAATGGAATCAGCATTGAATAGAAATTCATGGATCAGGATTTGTAATCAATGCCAGATAAACATTGTCGACTGTGCTTCAGTTTCTGTCTAAAACTTGGCAAAGGTTACGAAATGCCGCCCCCTTAGCAAGTGAAATTCTTAGGTTCTTTTACCTTTAGGTTAGTTCAATGGCAGCCACTGTGATAAAGTGATAAATTGCATTTATGCTGGCTTGATTTTTTTTTTCTTACTCTTGATATTGAAAAATCACTTTAATTCTTATTGTTGATATTGACCGGAATAAATACCTCTTTTGACCAGAACATCTCTAATTTCAATTATTTTCATAATAACAAACAAGCAAATAAATGCTGAATTCAATTTCAAAAATCACCAAATGAGTGACAATACAGAAGCATTGTGTCAAAAATAGGAACGAACCCATTTGTTTAGCCTTTGTTTATTTCTGTCATCACAATGTTCTCAACAAGGCAAAACAACCTGCAAAGTCTAGTTGTGAAAAATAACACACAGATACTTTCTTCCACTTTAGTAAAAGAAATACAAATTAATGAAAACAAAAACACACAAAATATAGTACAAAATATCCTAAAAGTAAATTCAGTGCATGTTGAAAATACAGAAACAATGGAAAACTTAGCTGTGTGCTAAACAGACACAAGACATTCTGTGAATAACTGTGGCACATTTACTCATCTTGGAAAGTCAGAAAATGTGTTGTGGCCTGTGAGTTAATGTCTGATCTACAAGTCTAACTTATGATGGTTATTTGTGCTGAGCAGACAATCGAGGGAAATGTGTTCAGAACTATCACGTGTGAGAATGCAGCACATGTGAGTGACTGCACAGCCATAATAGACCATTAGCTGTATTAGGATTGCAGTGTTGAGGTAGAAAAAGTGAACATTATGTTATCAGTTATCTGCTTTCTACTTCAAGTTGACTCTTTTTTTTTTTTTTTTTTCCACAAAAACATGGAATAACAAGAAAGTAAAAGTGTGGGAGGAAATAAAAGTTATTACTGAAATCAGACATTGGCAAGACCCTTAACCAATAAGGAGCAAAGTAAAGAATTTTGCAGGTGCAGGTGGCTTCCCAGAAGACAATATTCCGGTTGGGGTTGGGGTAGTTGTATCCTCCACAGCAGAGGCCGAATGCTAGGTCCAAGATCCTGGGGGGCAGGTGGGCCAGAGGGGTCAGGGGGCCCCCTCAGACCTGGGGAATCTGTAGGAAGGAATGTGGTAGGGAGGGCTTAGTGTCGAGATGCTCACCCCACTGTAATGACCCCCACCTGCAGCTACACCTGAAATCAGCAGCATGTTCTAGACACAATATATATTACACCTACAGACAGCAGCAGTCTATAAACCGCTATACCTCTCACACACACACTCACTCACACACACACACACACACACACACACACACACACACACACACACACACACACACACACACACACACACAGTGCACTGTTTCTCACACTGTATGTGATTTATTTTTATCATAGCATGCTGCAGATGGAAGCTTAATGCTATGATACTGTTTGTGCCAACATGGATACATACATTTATCTCAGAACACTCATGCCTCTGCTAAAAATGACAGTGAAGTCATATCATCTAGCTGCTAAAATTGATGATTACTGTAAAACAGAGATGATGGTCTGTGTTACCTCATTGTCCTGGCTGTCCTTGTTGACCTGTTGACCCGAGGTTTGGGTTTGAACCTGAAATTTGAAAAAACTGTGAGAAATGTTTTTGCTTGTCTGCTTAATGAGCCAGACACCTGATACTAGAGACAATGCCTCTCACTCAGCTGAGTGAAAGGGCTGGATTGGCTCTGTGGATTTACAGAGCATCCTGCAGGACCAGTCAGAAGGGTTTGAATTATGGAGGCAGTGTGGCACCTGAGAAATCAATGCTCTTCACCCACAATAACAAACACAGAGGCATGAGAAGCGAACTGTGCAGGGCTGGATTTGGCATGATTGATTTTGCACAGGACCTTGATGGACTTGATTGGTGCGATTTAACATGGTTTCAAAGGGCCATGCGAACAAGCAAACAAGCTGCTTTCCTCTAACCTGAAATCCATTGATATCAACCAGGTTGTCATCTGGGTCTGTAATGTCAAACATCACAAAAGCAGTGAGTGAGTGAGTGAGTGAGTGAGTGAGTGAGTGAGTGTGTGTGGTGAGTGCCCTCACCTGCGTCAAACCAGGGGGTGAGGTTGAAGGGGGGAATGTCCTCGCAGCGGGTGTAGCCGGCCTCACGGGGGTGGAACAGGAAGGGGTCGCTGGGGACGTCTGTGATGCCGGTGTTGTCACAGATGATGCGGGCCAGGGAGACGCTGGCCAGGGAAGCCCTCTGTCTGCTGGTGAAGACCCCCTCGTTCTCCCACCACAGCCTGAAATGTTTACCAGTGAGACTTTACAGGCGTCCTGCTCACAGAGCTGCTGATACTGGCTTTGATTTCTCTGGCTCAGAGGAGTCCAGGATACTCAGGTGCAGAGTCAGGTGCCACAGTTGCTGCTACACACTGAGGCCCTAAAACTGCAGCTCCGCAGAGCCTCCTGCTCTCACTCTCAACCTCCACCAGCTCACCTGTCTCCCTGGCGGATCCTCTGAAACTGGGTGGCGATGAGGCAGGCAAAGAGGGGGCCCACACGCCCCCCCTGCACGAAGGGCTCTGAGACGCCCCCCAGCCACGCGTCGATGTTGGCGGGGGTTCCGTACAGCTGCAGCAGCTGCTGAGCCAGTGTGGGGTTTCTCAGAACTTGACTGAGTTCGTCCAGGGTCTGCGGCTCAGACAGGCCGCAGAATCTACGCCATGCGTTGTAGCCTGGGGGAGGCATGGAAGAGCAAAGAGCTCAAGGATGGTACAGAGGGGAGGGATGGTGGAGTGCTGTACGACTGGGCACAGACACAGAAACAGACGTGCTGACCTGGGTGACAGACATAAACATGCACAAATGCAGGAGAATAAGCCCTCACCAGGGAGACCATGGTCACGGCCTCGCTGCATGTTCAGAGCGCCCAAATCTAGAGCCACGTGACTGACGAACTGGAACAGCCTATCCCGCAGGGCCTCCACCATCATGTGATCCTGCGTGCTGAGCTTGGCAGGACGGCCCACCAGCCCCCGAATCAGGGGGTCTATCCCACCTGAGAGGACAGAGAGAAACGAGTCACCCTAAACTGTATTACTGAGAGCTCCCCCACTGTGTGTGTGAGGGCTCTAATTCAGCCAGGCAACATCTCAGCCCAGGTGTACCTGGACCATCCCTTATTCCCTCTAAATCTCTCAAAGGAACAAGACAGCCAGCTCTCCAGCGCACCTTCAAAGATCAGCCTCCAGGGGGCGAAGAAGGCCTTGTGCAGCATGACGCTGGGGAACTGCGGATGCTCGGTGTACTTCTCGTCCAGGCGGAACATGAAGGGCTGGATGGCCAGGTGGGCGAAGCGGTAGGCGGCCGTGGCGAAGACGTTGGAGATGCTGGGGTCCACGTTCTCATCGTAGCCGGGGTAGGTGGAGAGCTGGCGAGCCATAGCATCAGGGCCCACGATGTGCTGAAGGTAATCCCGGAATGTGATCACCTGGGGGAGAGGAAGGGAGAGAGTTAACAATGAGTTATCTCAGCCAATCAGGAAATATTGGGGGTGTGGCCTTCATGCATCTGCTAACCAATAAGACACAACAGAATTCTTCATAATCACTGAAAAAGATTCTGAATGTGTGAACAGATATACATCTGGATGAATAGACCTTGGGCCTTGGGTCACCTGAATGACCTTATTACTCTGCACCTTGTTGCTTCTGAGTCTGTGAGGGGTTTGTGTGTGGCGCCCCCTGGTGGTAGTGTTACCTGGTGATAACCCCCCATGATCTTGCGCGCCTCCTGGTAGAGCGTCTCGCTGCTCCAGTGTGGGTTGAGCTGGCGCAGGGCACGTGCCAGGCGGTTGTGCTCACGCAAGAAGAGTGTGTGCAAAGAGGTGAGGCCGATGTTCTCATCCACTCTGCCATCACCTGTAAGAACATGCAAAAGAAAAGCATGAGCAGCCTCACTCATCAACTCACATCTCCTCCAGATCTGCAGGTTTACACAAAATCACACAACAGTCTTCACAGCAGGGGTCTTTCTAGAGCACCTCTCACAATAGCAGTGATCTCCATACTGAAACCAGAGGCTTTCCTAAAACCTTATATACTTCACCTGTCCATGCTGGATTATCTGGACTCTAAGTGGTTTCAGCAGGGTTGCAATATTTACTATACACACATTTTGCAACACAGTTGTATCTGAGAGGTTACTCTGCTACTTAAGTTTAAACCAACAGCCCTATTATTATGAACTATCTGCTGCCTTTCTCTACAGGCAGGGGGCAACTGCTGATCCTCACCTGCCACGAAGCAGGGCACCTCTTCCAAGCCAGAGGTGTTGGTGATCCTCTGGCGGGTGGCACACATGTTAACCGGCATGGTAGAGAATGGTAGGAGCTCTCGGCCGTTGTCGGTGAATCTCTGGTTGATTCGCAGCAAGCCCTCATCGTTGGTGAGGTTGCGCAGGTCTCGTGCCTGTGCGTCCTCTGACCCGTACACCTGGCCCACGTCCAGGAAGGCCGTCAGCGAGTTGATCTGCTCCCGCACGTTGTTCGCCCCGAAGATGTGGCCGGTGTTCCCTGTCCCACACGCTGGGGCAGAACGGAACAGTGGGATGCACTGGTCGGAATTTGAGCCAAAACGGGGATCTCCATCTGGGATCTGATTATGGAGAAAGAATAGTGGGGGTTGGGTTAAAGTCACAGAGCACATCTGTGATGGGTCTAGAGTTGGGTACCTGTGAATCTAAGAGAGCAACTTACAACCACACTTAAACTTACAACTTTTAATATTCAGGCCACAGGGTGAGCAATACAGAACCCAGTTCACAGAGAACTCCACAGAAGCATGAGTTCAGGGGTAGACTGGACTTTGGAGGTCACTAACCCGAATAGGGAAGCAGGGATTAGCTTGTTCACAGCTCTCATCACAGTTGATGCCGTTGCTGAAAGAACGAATGCTGGGTGAGGTGGGGGTAAAGGTCAGATCGTGGTCGTTCCACTGGCCAAAGATGGTAACCATATGGGTGTAGAGCTGATCACTCTCTATGTCTGCATTAGATGTGGTCAGTATCCGGTTGGAGACCTCTCTTACCTTGAGATGGAGAGAGAGATAGAAAAATATAATGAGTGAAGGAACAAAAAAAAGGAGGAAAAGATTCTAGGTAATGTACAACACGTGACACTGTCCACTTGATTTTATGGTTTTGAAATGTTTTGCCTCATTTATGTTATATTTCATATTAAAGTCCACCTAAGGACTAGACTGCTTAAGTACACCAGTCATAAGCACAATAGCAATAATACCAGGGGCAGTAAGAAGCCATTGTAGAGCCGGCTGCGGTCCCACCCTTTAGGCTGGGAAATCCCATCCTCATACTGAGCGGGCAGCCAGCGGGTGAAGGGTGTGTTTGAGGCACCAAGTCGAGGGTTTTTCCTGTTGAAAAATAAACGGGACAAAACAGGGATGATATACATTTGTGTGGAATTCACTCAGGATTGAAGTGCCATTGTGCAGCTCTGGTATGGTCTGTACTGATTCGGCAGGTTGCCGTTCGGATTGTGCTTGGAGATAATGATAAACTGTCTCCCAATATGCAGGTTCCTGCTTCTGATATTCTAGTTAACAATGCACAGCCAATGTAGTGCATTAAAGGTTGCCATACCCCAAGACAGAATCCACCAATCAGGTTCCCTGTGAGTGCATGGAGGGAGGTGTCTCTCACCGGTTGTTGCAGACGCTGGTGGCGGTGCGGTACTTGTTGATCAATGGAGTGGTGCGGCAGGATGGGGGCTGGACTCGCGCTGCACAGCCAGTCAGACGGGCGATGGTGCTCAGCTCGTCTGCAGTCAGCAGATCTGAGACAGAGAGATTCTGTCAATTTATGAAGCAAGAGACGGCTTGTGTGGATCTGTCTGTCTGTGTATGTGTGTAAGTGTCTGTCTGTGTGTCAGTGTGGTGTATGTGTGTAAGTGTCTGTGTGTGTCAGTGTGGTGTGTGTGTGTAAGTGTGTGTGTGTCAGTGTGGTGTATGTGTGTAAGTGTCTGTGTGTGTGTCAGTGTGGTGTATGTGTGTAAGTGTCTGTGTGTGTGTCAGTGTGGTGTGTGTGTGTGTCAGTGTGGTGTATGTGTGCATCTCTGAGTCTCAGACCTGTTGCGTTGAGGGAGCGTTTGTGGGCGTGGTGCGCCCTCTCCTGGATCAGCCTCAGCGTGTTCTCCATGTAGTCTGCAGCTCGCACCGCTGAGCGCGTGTCCCGGGCCGGCTGCTTCAGCAGGCGCAGGACGTCTGAAGCGCTGGCCGAACGCTTCTGCACACGCGCCAAACTCCTGCAAGGGACAGACACACGGACAGAGTTACACACATGCTACTGCCAGGGACAGACACACGGACAGAGTTACAGATATGGCACCATCAGGGATAAACATAAGACAGAAGTACTGTATGGAACTACACCATTTTTCATCAATACACTGAGAAGCAGAGAATCCAACTCATGAGATACACAGACTATATGGACAACTCGTCTAACTTACACTCAATAAACCTACTGCATTCACCCACTAAGGGACACACTGACACACAGAGGGACAGATTGCCACACAAACAGGTACATTTAACCGCTGATAAATGCAGTGATGAGATTTGATACACAGACTGACTGACAGACTAACACACTGACTGTTTCAGCAACAGCAGCGCTGCTGTGCACACAGACACGTGCACTACAGTCTGAAATGAGGATGGCTCAGAGGGACTTGCACACTTACTCTTCACGTGAGTATTTGTAGGCTTCATCAACCATCCTCTTGGCATCCTCCACAGCACTCAGAATGAATGGCCTCCCCAGACTCTCCTCTGCAGACACACACACACACACACACACACACACTGATCAGCCAATCAGCTCTGACTGAGATATATAAATACGTCTACAGGTAAGGGTAAGTACACTGTGTGCATCACAGTATAACAGTACTCAAGTTTATTTAATACATTTACATTTCAGGCATTTCAGATTTTGGGTTTTTCTCTTCAGGTCTATTTTTTTAGAACAGTGAGCTATTTTGAATGTTGCATTATTATATACTTGTTAGTGTAACATTGTTCTACAACCCCTGGCAAAAATTATGGAATCACCACACTTAGAAGACGTTCACCCAGCTTTTTTAACTTCGTAGCAAATAAACAAATCACAGATATGACACAAAACGATTTTTGTTGAATACCTGAACATTCTGGCTTCGTGAAACATACCTCAAACAAATTAAATTAAGTTATTTTAATTAATGGCATACATTTTTCCTAATCAAGTAGAGGAAAAAATTATGGAATCACTCAATGTCAAGGAAAAAATTATGGAATCACCTTCTAATTTGCATTTCTAAAACAAATACTGGCACAGGTAAAAAAATGCAAATTAGTCTGCAGTTATAAGATAGTGCTTGCAGACCTTAACCAGCTGTTGAACTTGGTTAATTGAGAGGAAACATGGCCCCAACAAGAGAGCTGTCAATTGATACCATGGAAAGGATTATAAAACTCCTTCAAGAAGGAAATCAACACGGAGTGTGGCAAAAGATGTTGTTCCTAGTCAGCTGTGTCTAAAATTTGGTGCAAGTATAAACACAATGGGAGGGTTTTAAAAGGAAAACATACAGGTAGACCACGGAAGACGTCAGGGCATCAGGACAGAAAACTCAAAGCAATATGCCTTGAAAATAGAAAGTGCACAACAAAACAAATGAAAAACAAATTGGCAGAAACAGGAGTGAATGTCTGTGACAGAACTGTAAGAAATTGACTGAATGAAATGGGATTTACATAAAGAAAAGCCAAACAAAAACCAGCACTAACACCTAAACAGAAGAGAGCAAGGTTACAGTGGGCTAAAGACAAGCAATCATGGAGTGTGGATGATTGGATGAAAGTGATGAATCACGAATCTGCATTGGCCAAGGAAATGATGCTGGAACTTTTGTCTGGTGCCGTCCTAATGAAACATATAAAGATGACTGCCTGATGAAAACAATCAAATTTCCCCCCTCATTTGTGACATGGGGTTGCATGTTAGGTAAAGGACCAGGGGAGATGGCAATCATTACCTCAACAGTCAATGCACAGGTGTACACTGAAATTTTGGACACTTTTCTCATTCCATCGATAGAAAATAGGTTTGGTAATGATGAAGTCATTTTTCAGGATGATAATGCATCTTGCCACAGAGCAAAGAGTGTTAAAGTTTTTCATTAGTGAAGTCCATGCCTCAAAGAATTCAGGCCGTTATAAAAGCCCGAGGAGGAGCAACAAAGTACTAATTGTGATTTTTTTGTTGATGATTCCATAATTTTTTCCTCAACATTGAGTGATTCCATAATTTTTTCCTCTACTTGATTTGGAAAAATGTATGCCATTAATTAAAATAATTTAATTTGTTTGAGGTATGTTTCACGAAGCCAGAATGTTCAGGTATTCAACAAAAATCGTTTTGTGTCATATCTGTGATTTGTTTATTTGCTGCGAAGTAAAAAAGCTGGGTGAACGTCTTCTAAGTGTGGTGATTCCATAATTTTTGCCAGGGGTTGTATGAGAGAATTTGTCGAAAGAACTTCAACGCGCTAATTACGTCTCTCAGGCAGTGGCGGCGGGTGAGCTGGAAACAGGGGAAGCCCGAACATTTCCTTTAAATCTATCATTACTTTCAACCTGTTCCCCTTCATCCTCCTTAACATTAAAACAAATAATTCACAGAATAATCAACACCAATCGCGTAATTAGAATAAATGATTATGCAGATTGTCTGAAATTTGTGTGCTACTGCGAAAGCTACAGCATGAGATTGTTTAATTAACAAGGATGGCAATTTGAATAATAAAGTGGCAAGTAATCCCAATGCTTTCTCTTAAATGTTTCACATTATATCTTTCTTGTGTTACAGAATTGAAATTACAAAACGGAGCTAAATTTAGTTAAATCGATTTAAATTACTGAGAATAAACTTTTAGGTTAGGTTGAGTGCAATGAACAATAACGTTTAGAACACAGACCTCACAAAAGCTGTGATGTGTCATGAGCATGTAACGTAATTTAAATCGAAAAATCCTTGTTAATTAAACAATCTCACGTTGTAGCTTTCGCAAGCACACAAACTACAGACAATCTGCGCTGTTTCGCGAGCATAATAATTTATTCTAATTACGCGATTGGTGTTGATTATTCTGTGAATTATTTGTTTTAATGTTAATCAAGGAGGACAAAGGGGAACAGGTTGAAAGTAATGATAGATTTAAAGGTGGTGTTCGGGCTTCCCCTGTTTCCAGCTCACCCGCCGCCACTGCTCTCAGGTGTGCCCATATCTGTCAAAATAACCAAAGCTGCTCTACTTTGTGTTACCTTCTTTTTCAAACAGTCACACTCTGATGTAAGTCAAATCTCCAGCGAGTTTGTCTGCTTCAAGCTTTGAAAATGAGTACTTCTCTAAAAAGCTTTTGTTAGCAAGAGCTGTGTCTGTGCTTCTCTCCTGAGCACAAGGTCCCTCCCAGGTGTCACTCACCTGCAGAAACTCGGCTGGAGAGAGCCAGATACAGCCCCAATGCCAGGAAGCAGGAAGAAAGAGTCATCTCTGAAACTCACAGTCACCCCTGAAACACAGAAACACCTCTAAAACCCAAACAGATTCATCTCTTATCTAGTCATGTCTCAAACACAGAATCATTCTGAATCCAACAGAGAGATACTGCAAGTTTAAATAATTCATATGTTTAAATAATTTAAGTAATTACACCAATCACACCCAGCATCTATCTTAAATATCCCATCACACCATCATTGAGAAATGCCATTGAGCACATTTGCACATTCTGTACAAACACCATTATGACCGACCAGTTCAGAGTTCTGTACCTGCAGCTTTGAATTCTTCTTGTGGAAATCTCCAATGTGTTGTGCCGCTCTACAGTTTCACCTCATATTTATATCCAGATTTGAGACAACCCTCTGGCTGTCAATTCTCAGATGAAGGTTATGACACTGAAATGCATTTCCTCCTTCCTGCTTCCTACACAAACACTGCACCCCCAGTCCCATCCCTTCCTGATAGCTGCAGGTGAGATGCTTATGTTTTGTGATGCAATTTTGATTGTTTTATCTGATGTTTGTCTGTGTGTGGTTAGCAGTGTGCTGTTTGAGCAACTTTTCATTCCATTTTATTAAATGCACTGTTTTTAACCTCAGAAGAAACTAGTGTTGCTGACAGAGGGGAGATTTGTATGGCTGCATGGTCAGAGGGAACTTGTGATGTGAAAAACAGGATGACACGGGTACACACCTGCACATGCACCCTCTCTCACATACTCACATTCTCCCTGGAGAGAAGCTGGCTGACACTTCTCTCATTAATGAACCCAAAGAGAACAAAAGTTTAAAACAAACAATAATTTATTTTAAAATAGAACAAACAAAACAAAGGAAACCAGCCTACACACCAACAGCAGGGACACAACGAGCCTTCTCTCTGCCCACCAGCCACACCTGTATTTAAACTGCCTTCCAATTAGTAAGGTGAGGCTTGTTAGCCAATAAGCCGGTTCCCAAATAGCCAATGTGTGCATACAATTAACCAATGATTAATACACAATCGACAATTAGCAATTAGGGGGAGGTGGTGAAGGCTCTTCTTCACTTTCCCACACACTCACACTCTCCCACACACTCACACACTCTCACACACACTCACACTCTCCCACACACTCACACACTCTCACACACACTCACTCTCCCACACACTTGTTTGGTGCTCTCAGCATGTGGGGTACATGTCGCTGGGTTGGAAAGTGTGGGGTACATGTCTCTGGGTTAGAGAGTGTGGGGTACATGTCTCTGGGTTAGAGAGTGTGGGGTACATGTCGCTGGGTGGTGGGGTTATATCTACTCCAATTTTAAATTCCATTTTAAATGTATTAATGGGAATTGTAGTGTCCCCAGGAAGCTGTCCACAGGTTGGCTCTTCTCCAACAGATCAGTTACAGTAACCTATAACTGAATAGCAGCCAAACACCTTTTTGTTAGTTATTTCCTTATGGTTGACGAATTCCAGTTATACCACACTATGTCCTAAGATATAAGATAAGACTTTACTGATTCTGAAGGAAATTATCGGGCCAGAAATTGCTCACATTACAGTATCAGAAACAATGGATATAAAAATGAAGTAGGCAAGCATGCAATAAATAAAACACATGAGGGTAAAAAGAATATATAAACAAGTAAGAATAAAGCAGTAAATGCAGAATGAAATATTCAGCAACAGGTGAGGTGCACATATGGATATAAAGTATTACACAACCATTAAGTGGTGTAATAGGGTGGTAGTGTAGCATAGTGGTTAAAGAGCAGGACTCGTAACCGAAAGGTTGCTGGTCCGATCCCCACTGGGACACTGCTGCTGTACCCTTGGGCAAGGTACTTAATCCACAATTGCCTCAGTAAATATCCAGCTGTATAAATGGATGACATTGTAAAGAACTGTAACCTATGTAAGTTGCTTTGGATAAAAGTGTCTGCCAAAAGAATGAAAATGTAAAAATGTTCTAAGAAAGACTTGAACCCATAATCCCTGGTTTAGGAAGCCAGTGCCTTATTCATTGGGCCACTGGGGCATATAACTGTGCCATTCTGGCAATGTTGTTGCAACATTCGTTAATCTTCACAATGACAATTATAAAACCATAAATGGATATCATATTGTAGCATAATGAACCCCACAGAAAATCCAGACCCATCAGCTATATTTCTATGGTACTTCCTCATTTATGGGAAAAATGACAAATCCAATTACATTTTCATGGTATAGATTGATGGAATAGATTTGTCTCTCTTTATTTATATCAATGGGACCCCTTCATTCACAGTCTTTGATTCCTGTTTGTTAACGTGACCATCCTTTATAGTTTTTTTTTCAAGGAGAGGCACTGCAATTTTATCTGCATATGGTCAAATTTCACTATGTTAAAGTGCATATAGAGTACTATACAAGATTGATAACTTGATAACATTGCTTTTGTATTTCCTCTCCCATTGTTTTATATTAGATTGTGAATGAATTACCTTCTTTCCAAGAATAAGGAAGGTGAGAGATGTAAGTGAATATGAGATAATGAAGCACTTCCTGCTCGACTCTGACACAGGGCAGGAGGTCACCTGAGGCTCTGTCTAAACCAATCAATGTCAGACAGGTCAGTCAGTGAGACATCAGAAACAACACCTGAATAAACATATGAATGAACACACCCCTCCATATTTGAGAGGTATGTTCAGTCTTTCTCTGCACACCGCTACACTTTAAAAAATATCTTTCACTAATCTTTAAATTCTTATGAATACATGATACATGCTATTCATTTAAATGAATATAGTTATTTATTTCTTATATTTTTTGAAAAGGCAATACATGGTAATCGGTTCTCCTTGGACAGGTATGCCAGGTTAAAAAAATAAATAAACATCAGGTAAGCAAGTACATACAGTGACAATATTTAAATAAAGTAAAACCAGATATGGAATGTTCTTTTGTTTTTTTTTTTTATTTGGAGAGTCATGTTGACATGACTCTCCAAAATATCCTTATGGCTTGGTCTGTGGTGAAAGGCCAACGGATTGAACATTTGTTCAGCTTCTAATACCTACCAGGAAATATGATTACTTTCCTCTTTTTATGTACTGTGCACACCGATTTATAGTGTGTATGTGAGATTAGGATATTTGTACTGTAGTTTACACTTCACCCAACCACAAATGTAAGCAATTTAGCCTGAAACACAAATCAAAGTGTTTTCTTTTCCACGTCATTCAGTTAAATTGCTCTGATGGAGCAGAACCCTTCAGCACAACGTCAAAGAATAAAAAAAGCTCTCAGCAGGCGAACAAGCACACACGTTCAAAGGTCAGTCAAAGGCAGTTTTCATCAGAGGAAATAACTATAGTATCAGTTATTTGAGTATCAGTTAGCATGCTGCATGAACACAGTGTGGTTGATGATCATCACTCATTCACTTCTCATATTAGGTTAATAATCCTTATATTATCTGTTAGTGTCGTCGATCACAGAATAGAGGCCTTGTGGTCACTAACAAATACAAGTAATTTCTGTCAGCGAACAGGAAGAATCTTGGCTATCTCTGAGATTCTGGGGGCTTCTGGTTTGATCTAAATGTATGAAGGGTCAAATTCCACCTAAAACAAAAGGAAGGAGTAGTGATTGGTTATTCCAGTATCCCCATATGTCTAAGCATTATCACAGGCTGTGGCTCTCAAAGTGAACAGCTTATTTTATCTCAGTGACTCTAAATTTTCCAGGTGGCATTTCACTGGATATTTTCCATGTAACACCTACCCCCAATCTAACTCCAAAGTAGAGTCCCTAGAGCTGTGCTTTTCAGAAAGTTGGTTGACTAGTATTCCTTCGGTAAATATCCAGCAGTTAAAAAAAACTGGTACTGTGTTAAACCTGCTGAAAGGCATCAGCTAGCAATTGATTAAATATAACAGAGGCGTGTTAATGTGCACACTTTGAAGGGCAAGGTAAAGAAAAAAAGTGATTTCAAGATTACAATCACCAGATCATGACCCTCCATGTATTTCATAAACATTTCAACCTGTTTACACAACACTGGAAACTACAGCGTGCCTGTTCGCCAGTTAGTTTACTTGCCAGTTTATCGTATCAACTAATTCCTAATTAACAACTAATTCCTAATTCCTAATTAACAGTGTTAACATTAACTTCTGTTGGTGAAGAAACATCACGACGAGCACAGCCTCTGGATGCAGGCAAAGGCGTGGAGGTTCAGACCCGGTATCAGACTTACAGGAGGCAAGTCGCTGTTTAGACAGGGCCATGTTTAGCTATGGGGCGACAGGCTGGCTAAAGATGAAACTTAATACAACCTACACTCACACACACTTTCACTCTCATACACACTGACACGCTTTCACTCTCACACTCATACACTCACTCTCCTGCACTCACACACTAACATGCTTTCACTCTCAATCTCCCATACTCACACACTCGTACACTCACTCTCCCACACTCACACTCTGATACACTCTCACTCACACACGCACTTCTTTGGTTTTGTATGTGGAGGGTTTACAGAACCCACAAGTTCCTTTAGTTTGATTAAAGTTGGCTGGAAATGAGGCAGTTTTGCAATGATTTCAAGTTGAAGTTTGCGCTCAAAGCCACAGTCCGGTATGGTCACCATGAGTCAGTGTCTGCTTGGCCCGTGTAAACAGGAATATAAGGCAGATCCACAAATTATTTCGCATGTGAATACTCCTGCACAGACTCCACTTTATCACTTTTAAAATGTAAAAACGCCAGTCAACGATCCCCTGGCTCTCCTTTTGTTGATTAAGTGTCCTGGAGTCTCTCTTTGTAACTCATGTGTTGAATGCCTGGAGCCAGTCTCACCCTTCTCTGCCTCATAATGTGGTGCCCAGAACTGGACACAGTACTCTAATTGTAGTCTGACAATGCAGCTGTATAACATGAACATAATCTCCTTTGATTTGTCATTAATGCACTTTGCTGTGTATCCTATCATCCTGCTGCCCTTTTTACAGCTTTGGCATGTTTACATCCGTTACATTGGAGTCTGTTTCATGTTGCACACACTCTAGCTTTGCACTTTCCATACATCCTACCTAACACTGCCAGGGGTGGCCGTGTAGTACACTAGTAAGTAGCAGGGCATGTAACCGAAAGGTTGTCGGTTCAATTCCCCATGGGGGCACTGCTGCTGTACCCTTGGGCAAGGTACTTAACCCACAATTACCTCAGTAAATATCCAGCTGTATAAATAGATAACACTATAAAAACCTGTAACTGATGTAAGTTGCTCTGGATAAGTGCATCTGCTAAAAATGCCAATAATGTAACATAAAAAAACACCAATAACTTTATCATTCACCTGTAGAGCTTTTCACCAGTAACTGAGTAACTTTATACATTCAAAAACCGTATACAAGATATGGATTAAACAGATCTGTCACAGTTCTCTGGGTTAGAGAAAATCAAAGCATAATTAGGAATACTTCAGGAAATATGGAGTTCATAATTAATTTGGGTTTTTGTATTGATAACCACTGCTTTAAACACCCCTACCTTTGACACGTTCCCAATGCATGTGCCACATTACAGTTTACAACTGCAGGATGACAGGAGTGAAGAATTAAACAGGGGAGTGAAAAATTACCATGTTCTTTTGTAGATTTTGAAATGCTGGGTTGCTTCACGGTCTGTGCTCAGCAGACGGGTCTGTGGCTCACTGTGTGACCCAGGGCAGGATGACCAAGCAGGCCAGCACCACTGATAAACCACGAGCAGAGGAGCTGAGTGACCAGCAGCAAAGCCACGGTGCTTCCTGGCCATTTTCTCATGGTATGCGACTCGTCTTTCTCTCCTTTACAATCTAGCCATTAGAGCAACCCAAACCGACACAGGACGCCTCGCCACAATGAGGCCTATCATACCGTATGCATCTGTGTGCTGAACAGGCCGAACACCCCCCTCTCCCTTTCGTATCCTTGGCAGCAAACAGGAAAAAGATCCAAGTTTTTGTGTTTTTTATTTTCAATTTTCATAAAGGTATTAAAGGGAGCCTTAAGAAAGGATTGGGGGGAGCAGTACAGTTTAAAATAATAAAAAAAATACATAAACTAAACAAAACATTCACTTGTTTTTCACAAGATTCCACAATACACCTCCCACAGCTGGTTGAGACAAGACAGTGTGTGTGTGTGTGTGCTGCGTTCAAGGATCCATCTACCAGAACTAATAAAAACCAACGCAAACATGGAGTAGGTTCTCAAAAAAAAAAAAAAAAAAAAAAAAAAAAAACCCCAACAATAAATCACTAAACACTAAACTCTGACTGGATACTGAGAAGAAAATGGCATATTAAACAGTCTATCCATACGGATTTATGACGTTAAAATATTTTTTTAAAAATCTTGTGTGGAATGTGATCTGGTCGCATTACGGTTGTTCAGTACGGTCGGTCTCTGCGGTCCTGCCTGTGGTCTCCCCTGCAAAAAGGAAAGGAAACATCACCTTACTGTCCAACCGCAACACGACCGCATGCGGTTACAGGTCAGGTCAAGTACTTAGGACACTCAGTGGACATGATCAGCCTAGAGACCCCCTCTGAACCACACCAGCCCAACCAAATCACCCACCCCGGTAACGACGACACCCCTCAATTTACGCAACCTGACAGTATGCACACCGAGCATTTCAGCACAGGGTTCTGAGAAGGAAAGTGTCACTTACTTCATCTCCATCATCTTTCCGGGAGGACCCATTCCTCTCCTGGCTCCCCTGGCCCCCATATCGTCCATGGGGGGGGCTCCCCTGCCCCTGCCCCCTCCAAATCCTCCTCTGTCCATGCCTCGGCCTCCTCGGAATCCGCCCCCGCGGTCGCCCCCTCGCCCCCCGCGGAAGCCCCCCGGGCCCCCCGGGCCTCCCGGCCCCCCCAATCCGCCACGGTCCATTCCTCTGCCCCCCCGCATGCCGGGACCACCCCTGCCACGGTCACCACCTGCCAATCACAGCGAGCGCACAATCAGAGGGACCACAGAGCTGCATCTAGCAGGAGTTTCACAATCAGAGCGTAATTCTTCAGACAGCAGAGTCATCAGGGCTTACCTGGAGGGGGGAATGGAGGTGGGCCAAAACCCTCTGGTTTGGGGGCCTTGCACTGGTTACACTCCATCCTCCAGGAGAAGTTCTGGTTGCCACAGCCGCTGTGGAGCAGAGTGGCAGAGTGAGCTCCGATTGGCTGCGTGCAGCAGAGTGAGCTCTGATTGGCTGCGTGCGATGGGGTACTCACGCGTTGGGGCACTGCCAGTCTCCCGCTCTCTGCTGCATGTTTCCGCCCATGCCACGGGGCCCGGCCCGCGGGATAAACCCGCCACGCTCCCCCCCGCGCCCCATACCACCACGCCCCATCATCCCTGTCAACAGAGGGCAGCAGTGAGCACCAGGAGAATCAGAGACACATACGCATACACACAGAAGAGAGGGAGACAGTCAGACACACAGTGTAAGGAGAGGAAGTCTCACACACACACACACACACACACACACACACACACACACAGTGTGAGGAGAGGGAGACACACACACACACGCACAAGCACACACACACAGTGTGAGGAGAGGGACACACACGGTGAAGAGGTGGAGTCTCACGCACCTCCGCGGGGCATCATTCCGCGCCCGTCCCGCATGCCCATGCCCCCCCGCATCATCATGGGCTTCCGGCGCGCCATCGACACCTTCAGCTTCTTCCCCTGGAAGTCTTTACCTGCAGAAACACCCGCGGCACACCGTGAGCACCACCCCACCGGGAGCGAGAGCGCCACGATCGCACCGCACACGCGCCTCACCATCGAACCACTCCACGGCGGCCTTGGCGGAGGGTGGCTCCTCGTAGGACAGCGTGGCGTCGCCCTTGGGCTTCCCCGTCTCCTTGTCTGTGTAGATGTTGACGGCAGGCAGGCCTGTTCTCTTGTTTATCTGGGGGGGCCAAAGTTCATCTATTTACTCATCCATTCATTATTCCATCCAAATAGAAGCCTCACCCGGTCTCTGGACCGATGGGCGGAGAGGGCAAAGGTCACCCAGGTCTGAATGACAGCAGGCTGTCTCCCCAGCAGAGCCGCGTCTGAGATGCAGGGAGACGCTTACCCTGATGATGCCACTGTGCTTGAAGAAATCAGCCACCTCGTCCAGCGTGGCGTTCTCCGTCAGCCCCGTGATGTAGATGGTGCTGTTCTCAGAGTCATCCTGCTCTTCCGGCCGCACTGTGAGAGAACAGCCGCGTTAGCTTTAGTTTTAGCATTAGCGTGAGAAACGCTCGCCGCAGGAGCATCTGCTGTCAAACGTGTGCCGTGACACAGGGGAACACTTACTCATGTCCGAGTCTGGCCCTGCAGGTCCACCCATGGGGAGAGAGAGAGAGAGAGAGAGAGAGAGAGAGAAAGGAGACGTCAGTCTGGTGTACGTCTGTCCTGCTACTTCACTGCACAGCTGCTTCAGCACTACCCAGCAGCCACTGATCCTCAGACAGTTTGAACAGGAAACCTGTGCCACTGTGGCCACTGTCTTAGCCAAGATTTTACTTCTAATTACAGGGGAAAATTTTTCAAGTCGTCAAACACTTCAGAACCCAGTTAATCAAAGAAAATGTTTTCCATTGTAAAAACGTGACTTCAAAGCCACACTGAAATTAGAACACCAGGGGTTAAAAACTCAAGCCTTAAGACTGTCACATTACTCCAATACACATTCTACACAGACCCGCAGTTATTTCCCCATTAAACAGTTTGAAATTGTGTATATTGGCTTTCATGGTCACCTTGGTTGTGTTGTTAACCCTCAGAGGCAAAAATACCCATAATGCACTGTAATTTAAGCCTGTCAGACAACTTAACTGGAACCCCTTAAAAACCCCAAATGAATGGCCAGCAGTAAATTAAGACAAACTCTACACCAACACAAGTGCATGAATGAAGCAGTCTGTAAGGGTTTGAACTGATGCATTCTGTTTGTGTGGTAAGTAGCCAGTGTAATACTCGTTAACTTACCACCAGGCTTAATGAAGCCACCTCTGTCTCCAGTGATGCTGGGGGAATAAAGGGAGAAATGAGGGCCCCATCCACACCTCGAGCTCGGCTGGCTCACTAGGGGAGCGCCCCCAAAACCACAGTCTAATAGGGGGTCTGGCTGTCTCACATGGTGGGGTTTACAGCATTTTGGGCTTGGCCTTGTTACTGGCTACATACAATGCTTCCATACTGGGTACTGGCTAAACAACACGGACGAGGAGTAAGCTAAGGGGAGGACTCTTTTCCTTTATCTTTATTACCATTGTGGGGTAGAGACCCTTGCACAGTTACAGAGTATTTATTTCAGATTCATTTCAGATGCAGTTCTTTAAACGCCCCGCCCCTCCAACAGAGCCGCCTGTAACCATGGAAACCCGCTGCTTAAGTACGGGTGGGATGTCCCAGATCCAGCAGACTACTCCAATCACCATGGACCGGGCTGCCTGGTTCCCTAAGCCAATCAGCATGGACCGAACCGCTCAGTTCGCTGAGCCCTCCCGGGGTTTGGGATGTGTCAGTATAGGGTTGGGGGAGTTAACAGCACAGCACCCAAGCTTTATGCCTTTGCTTCAGCACATCCAAACTGACCTGAGTGAGGAAACCATGGCAGCATAATGTTCCCAGTGTGGGAAGAATACACTCAGTCAGTCCTATTTCACTGTTAATTTAGATCTCACACAGACCTGTGCGGACTGTACAAGTAGATGAAATATGCCTGTCCTAAACGATATCATGACACCGGGACAAACAGTAAATCTCCGTTACTCAGCCTGGTGTAGGAGAGCCGTGTGCAGTGATGACTGCAGTGTAACCCACTGCGGCACGGCCGGCTCCACCACACCAGCCCAAAGAACTGCATCTGAAACAACCTCCTTACAAAAGGTTGCTCTAGCAACCAAAAAAAAAAAAAAAAAAACCACCATTTTTACACATTTCGATTACACAAGTTCTTTTTTTGGAATTTACACAGTTCTGTAAGACAAAAACAATATTTTGTACCACATTTTATCCATAAAGAATTTCTATTGTTACATTTTTGCTTTCAGAAGAGACACTTTGCACATGTGGGACTTTCTGAGCTCTCTCCCCCCGATTAAGAGCAGACACTCTGTCTAAGTGCCTGTTTTCAATACGCAGAAGCTCTGCTGTGTCTACATGGCTCTCACTTTGTAACCTGTAGTATATAAATGTGACAAAGCATGTTAAAAAGGTGTTCAGAAAAACCATGTTACAGAAGCATGCATTTCAAAACCACATTTCCCCCCTTCCTTACCTGTGCATTGGGGAAAAGGTGAAAGCAGGTCATACGAACACAGGTGTGAGCACACGGCACTCTAGCGCCATCTTCTGTGCACTCAAACACTGAACACACATTCAAGCACCTCTGCTCTCTGCTCAACTGGAAATGAACCCTTAACACCCATCAGAAAACAGCTTCACCAATGCAGTGTATCAGAGACACACTAGCAGCTGACAGAGACTCAGAGAGGAACGCATGTTCTGCACAGAACACAATCCTGCCAGGACCTGCTTTCACCTTTTACACTCTAAACATCTGACCCTGAAATCTGTTGCAATACAGGAACCCCTTGCGAAACTGAATTAAGTCTCCATACTAAATAAACCCTTATTAACCCTTAACAACTACACACATTTTAAATACATACACACAGAGACTTAATACATGGATACACTTAACCTGATACTGCTGGTAGCAGTGAAGTATCTAGAGGGGTTCTGCGTGGCTTCGCATCCCTACGAGAAGCCCTGCATGTACAAGCCCGACTGTGACGCATGCAGGATGCCACAGCAATGCACTCTGGGAAAAACCACACATCCACGCCCACTCCGTCACATGACCGGGCAGGTGGCGCAACGGGCCAATCACAGCTCTGCAGAGCGCTGCGTACAGACGCAGGTCTGACAGGCCGTGCAGGAAGGGGCGGGAGCATTGTCCTGCGGCATCCAGCTGGGGGCGCAAGCGAGCGACCTGGAGCAAACAGCACGCAGCCCACGGGATCACAGCCACACCCCTCTGCCTGCGCCCCGTGCCGTCTGCTCCGGCTGCACACCTCAGCCCCATCAGAACTCTTACCTTCAGCCACAGGCTGCAGGGCTGAAAGCACCTGTTACTGTAGGCCACTAAGCCTCACATATGACATTATTGTCATTTAGCAGATGCTCTTATCCAGAGCAACTTACACAGGTTACAATTTTACATGTTACCCATTTATACAGCTGGATATTTAAGGGTAGAACGACAGTGCCCTTGGTGGGAACTGAACCAGCAACTGTAGGAGCTGCTCCTTAACCACTACGCTACACTGCTGCCCCACACAGCAGGCTAATTTGGCTGTTTCAGAGGGAATGGGGGCGAATCTCTCTTTAAGCCACAAACCCCTCTTAGCCACAGGTGGGCCAGAGAGGTGATGGGGTGGGGTGGGGTGGGGAGGGGTGGGGGCATGTTTTGGGGTTGGGGTGGTGCAGCAGCTTTCAGCCCTATGCAGCCAGACGCCACTCCTGTGTGGGGGGGGGGGTGGAGCGATCGAAAGACAAAGACTTACCCCATCCCGCCTCGGACCATGCCCCCTCGCATGACTCCGCCTCCTCCTCGCATCATCCCGCCCCTGTCGAATCCGCCCCTGCCCCGGCCACGCCCATCCATCCCGCCCATGCCACGGCCCTCCCCGGGACCCCCGAAACCGCTCGCGTCCGGGCTGGGGTACCCGCCCATGCCGTTGGGGTGCTCCTGACGATAGCTACCTGCAGCGGGACGGCAACACAACCCACCAAATCAGGAGAGAGTTCCACACACCTGCCCCGCCCCGGCTCCACACGGCGGAGCGGATACTCACTGTACTGAGCGGGCGCTTTGTACTCGCTCTGCTGCCCGTAGCTGCCGCCGGCGCCGCCCTGCTGGCCGTACTGGCTGGACGGGGGCTGCGAGTAGGAGCTGGCGGGGGGAGGGTAGCTGGTGGGCTGCTGGGGGGGCTGCTGGGGGCTGCTGCTGCTGGTAGCCGCCCTGCTGGCTGTAGGAGCCCTGCTGGCCGTACCCCCCCTGCTGCCCCTGGTACCCCCCCTGCTGCCCCTGGTCCCCCCCCTGCGGCTGGGAGTACGACCCCGCCTGCGACGGCTGCGAGTACGAGCTCTGCTCATAACTGGAGGGCTGGCCGCCGCCGCCGTAGCTATGGCAACAAAAAACAGGAGGGGGTTAGTGGAGACTGGCCACGCCCCCAAAGGCACACAGAGAGAGAGAGAGAGAGAGAGAGATCGGTCTGAAAGGCGTCACTGAGGAGGCCGGGACAGGTGAGTCGCTGAGTTACCTGGGCGGTGCGGTGGAGGCGGGCTGCTGGCTGTACCCCTGGTAGGCTGACTGGGCTCCGTACCCCCCCTGCCCGCTGTAGGGGGCCTGGCTGGCGGGGGCGGCGCTGGCAGCGGTGGGGGCGGAGTCATACCCCCCACCACCATAGCTCTGCACGGATTGGCTGTACCCCTGCTGGCCAGCAGGGGCAGCACTGTATGCAGCTGGGGGAGAAACCACACCGTTACCCCCAGACCCAGAGAGAAACCACACCGTTACCCCCAGACCCAGAGAGAAACCACACCGTCACCACCCCCACCGTAGCCAATACAGAGCATACAAGAAACCAGAGAGCAGAGAGCTGATTGGCTTATTTTTGAAATATGTATAACTCACAGGAGGCTGGGGGCTGCTGGCCATATGAGGACCCATATGATGGCTGGGCGTAGCTGGCCGCAGATGTGCCTGACTGCGTGTAGGAGGACTCTGCAGGCTGCCCGTAGGACCCGTACCCCTGCTGCTGGCCGTACGACTGCTGCAGGGAAACCGTTATACCGGGAACAACCAGGAACAGACATTAAAAACCAAACACAGACACAGCAGTCTTCTAAAGCCACAACGCCCTCACTCTACACACTGCAGTGCGTCACCTCACCTGAGCACTCTGGCCGTAGCTCTGAGACGGCTGGGCGGCGTAGGAGCTGTACCTGCACACACAGGTAAGAGTAAAGGTGAGTCCCAGTAACACACAACTCAAATACAATCCTTCACCTGGATCAGGTTTCAAATGTCTGAATAAGCCAAAAACAAAACAAGTCCACAGATACTCCCTCCCCACAACATTGAGGCAATGAAATGTGCATAAACTCATCCTGACATCAGTTCTGCAAGAACTTTCATACTGTGGTCAGAAAAGCAGAGTTTGATTATAACAATACTAAATATTATAAACCGCACAGTATGAGTATCGAATCAACACACTGTATCACCCTGCTCTGTGCAGGGAAGGCACAAGTCTGAGATCATCAGACATTAACAGTGCTTAAATAGGGAGATGGACCTTGATTAGTTTACCTGGACATTTAAAAGTGAAACTTACCCCTGTTGGCCTCCGGACTGGCCGTAAGAGTTATAGTCTGAGGAGAAATGGAAACAGCATTGTTAAAGTCTGAACTTCACAGACAGAACCGAGGGGCTCGATTTTGTACAGAGAACTGCACAATTGTGCAAACAGCTTTCCAGGCTAAGGAGAACTGTTTGCTCATTTACCAAGAACACCGCACCAAAAACTCTAGCCCACGTTTCTGTGCTGGCGATTTCATGTCGACCAACGACATCCCAGCCTTCTACCCTGTAACACAGTACCTACATTAAAATCCAACAGCTCAGCCCTTTCCCCCGGATGGGCAGTCAGCGCGCCTACTAGGTGGACCAAAGAAATCGACTGGGGAGATAAAATACATGAAGCTAAGGAGTCAGTTACAGTACAATCCAGGCTGCTGGAATCGGGAGCGCGCTGCTCGTCTCCATCTGGACTCAAGGTAACGTGCAAAGCGCGTTTACAGCGATGCCCACATTGGAAATGGCTTGGCCAGTTTCTACAACGAATTGATCGCTTTAAAATGACGGTCGCGATGTTTGATTAGCTGTGTCCGCTGCTGCTCCATGGGCGAGTCCCCTCCGCGCAACGCGGGCATGCAACAGGCCGCAGCCTGGCAGACGGCGAACAAAGACGGAGCGGCTGATTTAGCGGGCTAGCCAACCAAATATACCGCAAACAGCTGAATTTCCACTGCCGTTTCGCCAGATGGAACTTGCGCGGAAACTAATGCGCACACGGCGGCTCTGCGGCCATGAATTACAATATTAACTATGAATGGAAACGACAATTAGAAAACCCGCAAACCGATTCACGTTGGCCAGCTCTCGCCAATAGCGAAACAAGTGTTTTCTATATCGGCGTATTTGAAGTACAGCACGTAACTACTGCATGTTCGCATGCCTGAATTCTTCAGTAATATGCGATCATCACCCGCAAACACAGAATTATTCTGTAAATGAACCAAAATCCGGCACCCTGATGGCCCCTCCCCCAGCGCAACACGCAGCAAACCAGACTAAGCGGCCACCAACAGCCGCAAATATTCACAGCCGCTTATACATTCAGACAACAAAAAATACAAGCCACATCCATAACTCCTGACCTGTATTTTGTTGTCTACGATCATTTTCAGCTCTTTGTTGCTGTACTCACCAGCCGCGGACGCCATTTCGCTAATCTTCAGTGTGCTGCGGTGGCTGTGCGTACTGCGCAGGCGCAGAGATGAGATCCGGGCTTCTACCAATTCTGTCTAATACGTGGGGTATAATTATAAATATTGCTACATTTTTAAGGGATATAATTTTGTATTTTACAAATGTCGACCAATAACTTTTACAATATAGGTATCGAGTAATTGGAGATCATACGTTTAATTTCTTCCATACTATTTCAATTGGTATTATATTATTAAGAATATTAATTTCCCTGGTCAACTTTACATGAAATCTTCCGTGATGACGTCATCAAAGTGCGAGGGAGCGTCAATGAAATTTAAAATGTGCCAGAAGCCGGGTGGCAGCGGCGCTCAGTGGAACAAAGAAAGGAGAGACGGGTCACGAGTCACGACGCGCCCCGAACCGCCCCGAACCGCCCAAACCGTCTCTGTGTTTTGGGGCCGCACAATGATAGGTGCTGTTCAGTTGTTGACCCCTATTTATCTTCAGAGTGGATCTAATCACAAGGGTCCAGGTGACCCCGTACTGTGGTCAAATCCAAATATATAAATAAATAAAAACAGTCGCATGACAACATATATTATATGCTGAAGAGTGTTATTTCACCTGCGTCCGAGGAAACTTTGTTGTTTGCCTAACTGAATATATTATTATTATTATTGCGTTTTGATTTCGGTTTAAAAACGTATTGATACTGCGAGGTTAAAATAAAACTGGAGCTGAAGACTTATTGAGAAGTAAATTAATTTTCTGATACACTTCTCAAAGTGACTTGCTGCTTTTGCAATCAGAGTAATGGTGCGTCGGCGCCAAAGCTGCGTCTGTGGTACCACATGAGGGTGCTGTCGTGACGCAAACCTGGCTCCACTGTGCGAGGACCTCGATGGCTACGTGAATTTCCTATCAGTGAGTCAAGCCAAGGGTCTGCAGTTCCGCCGTGGCATCCTCTCCGTCTGTTCACATCTCTCACGGTTTCAGCGCCATAATCAGCTTGTTGAAGGAGTGTTTTCAGCTTTGCCTTGGCTTCATGTTTTACCCATTATCTGCATCTCCTGAGCTCCTGAGATTCCCAAAGCATGGTCCTACAGATTTTATGTTATTCTCTCTCTGCCCCCTCACACACACACACACACACACACACACACACACACTCTCTCTCTCACACACACATTCCTCTGTTGAAATCGGGAGGCTAATGAGGTTCTCTTTATTTGCCAGTTTTCCTGATCCTGTTTTCATCCTGAGTAATTGACATGTGCCCGTTTATGTAAAAAATCTCCCATCTGCAGCTGATTCCCTTTGCATGACTGTGAAATGGGGTGTCTTCACCTCTGTGAACCTTGTGATAAATTATTTAATTTATTACAGAAAGATTTGCTAATTTTGTTACGAACGTGATTGAAAATTTTGTGTCTAATGATTTTGTAATAACTGAAATGAATTTTTCATGTTCAGGGCAAAAAGGTGCCAAATTCAGTGCCACCACAGTGGACCTCATTAGCAGGCAGGACAGCTGGGCAGAGAGGCCCCTCACCTGTGCTTACCTGTGCTGCACAGCCAGGATGCCGTGCGGCCGGGCAGCTCTGGAACGCAGTGGGAGAGAGCGACCGTGACAGACAGTGAGGGCCGGATCTGAAGGCCGGGTGGGTGAGTCAGTGTCCCTGCTGGGGGGGCTGAGCCGTCAGGGGGCTGCAGCCAGCCAGTCTGTGCAGCGGAGGGGGCTTCATGCTGGGGATGAGGCGGGCTGTGGACAGTAGAGCTGGTAGGATTAGCAGTGCTGTCTATAGAGAGTATGAGTTTACAACACTCTTCCCTGCTTCTCTCTCTCTCACTAAGCCTCCCTCCCCCTCTCTCTCCCTCCCTTTCGCTCGCTCTCTCTCCCTCCCTCTCTCTCTCTCGCTGTAAGCATTTCATTCAGTGTAGAGGCAGGAGGAAGGCAGCGCTGTTTCATTCATATTCAGAGGGATAATGCAGCACTCTCCGTGAGGACTGAGCAGAAGAGGAGGTCTGTCCTCAGTGAGTGTGAGTACGACAGAGGGCTGCTGTCAGTCTGTGTGAGAACCACAAGGGTCTGCTGACGGTGTGTGTGTGTGTGTGTGTGTGTGTGTGTGTGTGTGTGTGTGTGTGTGTGTGTGTGTGTGTGTGAGTACCACAGGGGTCTACTGTCAGTGTGTGTGTGAGTACCACAGCGGTCTGCTGTCAGTGTGTGTGAGAAACACAGTGGTCTGTCCTCAGTGTGTGTGTGTGTGTGTGTGTGTGAGTACCACAGCGGTCTGTCCTTAGTGTATGAGTGTCAGAGCGAGAGTGAGAGAGAGAGAGAGAGAGAGAGAGAGATAAAATGAGTCTTGTGTATTTTAGGCTTTCTGAACATCAGTTTTATTGGTGTGCTAAATCAGTTCAGTGGTTTGACATTTTTCCATTGCAGCAGCACAGTGACAGGTGGAATTTGCAGGTAAGGACTGCTTGCTGCTGTATGTGGCAGCTGCCTTCTGGAGCTGTTGAGTCTGAGTTTTGTTGCAGGGACACGGGTGGACAGCAGGTGGCGTGTTATTGTGTGTTGTGATTGTTTGTGAGGAGGGAGTGGGGGAAGTGATGAAGAGGAAGGCCTCTCTCTTCAGCCCCTCTCTGGCTGGCTGTTTTTCTGCTCTGGCATGGTATCCTACACCTCAGACAGATCACGCAGATGCTGTCACTAAGATACAGAACAGATTTAGCAGAGGAGCAGTTTATGTGCTGTCACTTGCTCTTTCTCTCCCTCTCTGATGTCTCGGAATGTTCTGTGCCCTGGATTCTTTGCTCTGATTGTTTAGTGTTCCATGTTCCGAGTTCTGTGACCCGTGTTCCGTCCGCTTCGCTCTGTCTCGCTGTGAGCCCTGTTCTTCAGTCTGTCTCCTCAGACGCACTCAGATTGACCCACGTTCCCTCACTGCACAGCACCCCCTCTCCTTCTGCTGTACTTCCTGTTGTGTTTAGCAGTTTCTGTGAAAAACAGGCTGATGTCATTCTGCCAGTCAGCTTGAGTGACAGCAGGAAGACTCTCCCAGAGAGGAGGAGCCTCTGAGGAATGAACTTCTGAGGAAAGAACTTCCATCTGAGCTGGAGACGTCTGCATGCATGTGCAGACACAGTTACAATCCTGATTAATTGAAAATAAGAGGGCGTATTCCACCCTTTCACTCTCCATAACTACTCCATTGTAAAACAAAGCTTATCTCATACCCTTGAATTTATTCAATATTAAAATCCAGATTTTTTGATTCTCAGCAAGAGGTCCCAGGTTTGGAGGTTGGTGTATCTCATGTGTGTGTAACGCTCTGTAGCTTGAATGAAAAAGTCGAGATAGAGCAACGCTGCTGTCTTTATCTCCTGATGTGGCAGCCCCTGTGCTTGTTTGTCTGGAAGGGGGGGCAGGCTGTTACCCATGAACTTCACCCTGGAGCTGCACTTCCTCCACAGTCGCTGGGTCTGCCCCTGCAGCATGGCAGAGAAAAGCTGGTTAACTGCGTTCAGGCCAGTCCGAGCACCAGATCCCCAAATCTTATTTCATAACAGCCTGAGCCCTCAACTTTCACACAGGGTTTGCACTCCTTAAACCATAAAGAGGATTTAGAACAATGGCTGTCATTCATGTGCTCCCGGCTGGAACTGGTTCCTCACGCTTTGACAGATGGAATTATTCCAGTTTAGGAGCTCAGCTGTGTGGAGGGGGAGGGTGATTCATGATTCTAGATTCACGGTTGGTGCTTAGAGGATTCATGACTCCAGATTCCCGGTTGGTGGTTAGAGGATTCATGACTCCAGATTTGCAGTTGGTGGTTAGAGGATTCATGACTCCAGATTCACGGTTGGTGGTTAGAGGATTCATGATTTCAGATTCACGGTTGGTGGTTAGAGGATTCATGATTTCAGATTCACGGTTGGTGGTTAGAGGATTCATGATTGTCCCATGGTGCTCCTCTCCTCTGTGGAGGTGCAGGTGTGGACAGTGAGATGAGGATGATGAGTCAGGACTGATTCACACAGTGAGCAGAGAGGGCAGCTCTCCTACACACTTCCGCTGTGCGGCTCATACCCGCTCTCTGCTGCTCCCTGCTCTCCCGTCTCTGGGTGGGGGTGTGCTGGAGTCAGGGAGCTGGGTCCACATTCTGATGATTCATCTCAGCTGAGTGTCAGGCTCTTTCTAATCATCAGACTGTTATGCTGTTTTCTCCACATGACAGTGGAATTGTTCAGATTTCACCTGGGATGCATTCCGATGTATAATTACTGTAACTCCTTACTGACTACAAACTTTGCAGGTGACAAGTTAATTCATAGTGGTCAATGGGCTTTCATTGTCACAACAGAACACAGACACCAGCAATCTAGAACACATGGATTCCTGGATTCCAGAATACCAGTGCATGCATTCCAGAACAACGATGTCTGAATTCCAGACCACCAATGCATGCATTCTGGAACAACAGAGCCAGTGTTCCAGAACAGCAATGGCTACATATGACACCCACAATTCTAGGAACATCTGAATTGGTTATTCTGTCTTTATTTTTGCTCGAGTCACTTTTGTCAGGGAGCATCTCTAATGTTTCATTTGCTTGACCTTCATTAGACCCTGTCAGGACACAGGCATGGACTCAAATGCAGACCAGGCATATTCAGGTTCCAAGTGGTTTATTAAGAATCGCAGGGCAAGTTCATGGTGGCAGAACAGGCAGGGTCAAAAACCAGGAAGGCAGTCTGAGACAGAACAGACAAGGAGCGGGGATCAAAACAGGAACAGGCTGGGTCAAAACCAGGCAGGCAGGCAGATCATGCAACCGAGGCAGGACGGCAGGTAGGGACAAGGTATGCAGTCAGGCAGAAGTCAGCACGGGAACAGCAACACGAGTAATCAGGCAGGTACACAACAGAGGAAAACACTGAGACAAACTAGCAACAAGACAGAGACAAGCAGGGTATATAAAGGGCTGGGCTGATGAGGCGATGGGATGCAGGTGGGGAGGCAGGCAGGTGGAGGCAATCAGGAAATCAGGTGGGCAGGGACAGGGCAAGAGCAGGGCAGGGCCAGAACACATGGGAACTGTAAACAAAAGCACATGGATGACACTGACAGACAGGGAGAAACAAAAACAACAGCTAGGGGGCGGAAGTACTGACAAGACCCAGTGACCCTCAGCAGTGATCCCTGAGACTCTCAGCCTCAGGTGAGTACCACTGTAGAGCAGCGGTGCTCTCTGTCTGTCTGTCCTTCATCTCCATGAAGGCGTAAGACATCACGTTTCCCTCTGCCCCAGAGGGCAGCATTCTGAAACACAAAGCCACTGATGCTGCTTGAATTCATATTCGGTGACAATGAAAAATCATGTGTAATTAATGTCAAAAATACATGAATAATAATGTAAATAATGTTTAAGCTCCATGACTGAAGGAGACAGTGCAGTATGACTGAAAAAGCGTGCATGCGAGTGCTGTGTTTTGTGGGCGTGGCCGATGCGCTGACACACACACTCTGCTGCCATAGGAACAGTGTGTTCCGGAACTGCCGTCCCCATCGCCGGTGCCAGCCAAGAGTCAGTGCCGCCAAAACCCAGCAGCACGTGTCCGGACACGCCACAGGGGGGCGCTGCACATGTGCCCAATGCCCTTTAGATCCCGTCCCAGTTTCCCTGCAGCCCTGACCTGCAGTGCAATGCCTGAAGAGACCCCTTCCCTCTCCCTCCCTCTGAGAACAGCTCCACCGTGTTCATTGTGCACACCGCTAGAGATTCCCAAAGAAAGCACGTTCTGCGTTACACTCAGAGCCCAGCTCCGCACGCTGTACAGAGCAGGCCAGCACCGTGCAGGACACGTTTACGCCCGATGGTGTCGCGGGGCCCGATGGCGCTGCAGGGGCCCGATGGCGTCACGGGGCCCGATGGCGCTGCAGGGACCTGATGGCGTCGCTGAGCCGTGTGCTAATCGCTGTGGATGGGACAGACTCACTGCTTTCACACAGGACTATGCTGCAGTGGCTGTGTTTCTGCGCTCAGTGCTACGGCCTCTCTCTGCCCACTGGCCCTGGCGCTGTGGAGGTCAGGCCTCAGCAGAGCGACACGCAGGGGTTTCTGTCTCACAGCTGCTCTGAGCTCTCCAGCTGGGCTGGAACACAATCTAACCTCTTTGTGTCTCCAGCACCAGGGGACTGTTGGCTTCCTTCCTCAGCTTGGCAATGCTGCTCCATCACTTCTACACCCCTCCTGTGTCTCCTACAGCATGTGTTACATCTACCATTGCCTTACATGTCTGCTATATATTGGAACGATCACTGGCCACTCACTGTCTGTGCTTGTGATCCATGCTTTCTAGAATTGCAACAAGATCATCCTAAAAACCCTAAAATATAGAGGATGCCACACACACACTCACACACACACACACACACACATACACACGTGTACATACACATACACACACACACACACACCACTAAGGAGTCGAGGGTGTGAAGTGCGTCATCTTTTTTCCCAGAATTTCTAAAAATATCCTGGTCTCCAGACTGTGTGGGCATCGGTTTCTAGGGCAACCATGTTCATTCACAGCCTTCTGTAAAATGAGAATGTGTGTGTGTGTGCGTGTGTGTGTGTGTGTGTGTGCATGTGCGTGTGTGTGTGTGTGTGTGTCTGAGTGTGTGTGTGTGTGTGTGCATGTGCGTGTGTGTGAGAGTGTGTGTGTGTGTTTGAGTGTGTGTGCGTGTGTGTGTGGAGGGGAGTTAGGGGGTATGAGGGGGCCTGTGGAATCTGAGAATAAGGCAGAATCTCTCTCTTTCTCTTTCTCTTTCTCTTTTTTTCTCTCCCTCTCTTTCAGTTCAGTTCAGTTCAATTCAATGCACTTTATTGTCATGACAAATGTATAGATTTGTATTTCCAAAGCATTTCACAAAAATGTAATGTAAATGTAATGTAAACTTTTGATTATGTTTTGTATCTCTTCTT
>CM032880.1:840000-852500 GCA_019176425.1 Megalops atlanticus | reverse complement strand
CGACCAGGAGCTCACAGAGATTGGCTCTGTCCCGCCAATGTCTTGTTGGGTCTCCACACCTCGCTGTTCTCAGGTACCCTGCGACTCAGGTGCTGCTCGGATGACATCAGGGGAGTGGCACCTTTCCTCCAGTGAGCGCTTCCTCCACTGTGGTGCACTGTGGGAGTTGTAGTGCAGCCATTGGCTGCTTGCGAGTGTGTTGGAGGATTGTGTTTGTTTTGCCTTTGCTCCTGTAAACTGCACAGGTTGCTGCTGCAAGACAAGCCTCATGTGCAAAAAAGAGGGTTACATAAAGAGGAGAAAAAACAAAAAGGTGATCTTTTTGTTGTAAATTCAAGATTCCATTAGAACTATACAATCGTAGCGTCTTTTAAACAACCCATAATGAAAAAGAACAAAATAAAGTTGTTTTTTTTCCAGTTAACCTGTAGCTTGCTGTGGTGTGTGTTGCGTGTGTTGTGTGTGTGTTGTGTGAGTGAATTCACTGTGATTTGAATCTTTACTACATGATACAGGGCACTGTAAAAGACTGACTGTAAAACAGAGTAAATAAATATGTATGAATCAAGATTAACTGTCCTAACGAAATGTTGGGTAGATTAAAATAAAATTCTCAGTTTGGACAGGAAATGGTTTCATAAATGCAGATAAAATGGTTTGATATTTTATAACTAATGTTTTCTTCTCTGAATGTTACAGTATACCATAATGACATGAACCCAGCAGGTGCCAAACGACTGGTGCTAAAGGATTCACATGGTAACTGGGAAATTAATAAGCGATGATTAAATAAATGCAAGTTATGAAGAGTGTTTGTCTTCCTTCTGTTTGGCTCTGGTTAAACCTCAGTGCTGTCGATGAGTCCTGGGTTAGTCCGGGACGCACATTAGCGCAGTGATGTCACTGCCTGGTGCCGTGGTCATGTGACCCATGCAGCCAAGAGTGTCGCAGTGACGCCACAGGAGAGTGTCGGCCCCACCCCCACCGTCACACCCTGATTAGGCAATATTCAGACCGGCCAGGTGGCCAGATACTCACCCAAAACTCACGGATGTTTTACAGTTAGAAATCACGTGACTGCTTCAGCAGATTGACAGACAGGAGTTGGGCAGTTCAGATGTCAAGGCCTCTCTGACCGCATTTCAGGGTTTATGTGACTATTGCAGAGTTTATGTGATTACACTTCAGACCCTCTGATTCATTGTCCTTGGGGCTCTCTAAAGAACATGCGAAGGCATCATGGTTAAACAGTGTTTTAGCTTTGCAGTGGATGGTGAGGAGCTGGGTGATTTTTGCTGCAGTGTCCCAGGGCCATGAGTCAGGATTTCCCGTGACACTCCACTCTGTGCAGGGCCCTGGCTTTACAGCACAGGCTTCCCCCTGTCCCTCTGCATTTCTGTTTCAAGGTGTTTCAACCACTCATGTATCATTTTTGATTAGCGTTGTGACTTCACCAATTAAATGTAGAACTGACATGTTGGCATAATTTCTCTGTTTATTCCTTGCCCTCACACATGCTGTCAGACCCCATACCTGCCCAGGAGCTGTTTGCTGCAGCACGTCTGGTTAAAACATGAGGACTTATGTTATAATGGCAGCCCTAGTAGCTTCCATAGCCATCGTCTCTGACAGCACAGCCACTGGAGGCTGCATAGACTGACCACCAGGGGGCAAACTTCCATCTTCCTTAACATTGCTCCCAAAGCGGTCCGGGGACACTGTGGCATGCAAGGTTTGGCACTGAATAACTCAGGTTCTGATCTGTAAAATCACACAGCAGGTGTCATGAGTTGTCAGGAGAAATTAGTGCCCTTAATAGGGCCCCACAGATTCAATTTGGGCAACACTGTCATCGAGATCCTTGGATTGACTGTGTAACCTCTCTATTTCACATGGATATTTTGGTGATCAGTAAAGCAAGTTAGTCATTCATTACAATGCGCATTGGTATTCTTTGGTGAAAGTCCAGTATAAACACTAGCTTTGCATGACTTGATTAGTGCACACCTTTATGAGCTGTGCTCGGGTCGCGTATTGCAACACAGTCCTGGAAAGTAACAGAACATGAGATAGCTGCGCTTGGCTGGGATAAGCCGTACATAACTACATTACGGGTGCGCGTGTGTGCGCGTCCCCGTGCAGAGAAGGGTACATTGTGTAGTTGTCTTTTATTCGTTCATGACCATATCATCAGAAATCAGCTGGGGGTCACCTCTGCCTCCGTCCTCGCCCTGAAAGACAGCATGTCTAAATTCAGCGGCTGTCGTTATACCGCACCGCGGATCTGCGCACAGTGACAACAGCGTCAAACAACGGTTATGCGTGAGTGACGCCGACACGTTCATAATGACACAGCTGCACAGAGAAAGAGGTAGGCTAGTCAGCTAGCTAATTTTCCCACATTTTGTAATTTAGAGATGCAAACTCTTGCTTTGAATTTTCTGTTTTGAAGCAAGTGTTTCAGATGTGTGACTGATTGGTTAGTAGGTAGCTAGTTGGCTAAGTGTTCCTTGATGTTAGTTTCAACCTGACGACGAGGATATAGGAACTAAGGTAGCGAGCTAGTGCTGCTACACTTCATTCAGATGACATGACAGTGTAGACATAATTTAGCAATAGCTTAACGTGAACTTGAAGCTAATGTACTAATAAACACGCGATGAAGACAGTTGCATGGATACATAAATACTGTTAGCTCGCTAGCCAGCTGATCGGGTCAGGTAACGTTGGCAGCTAGCTAACGTTAGCTACTCCGACTGGGTGACAGTTGAGTATGAATTAATTTGTATTTCTCTGAAAATCCACCGAAGGGAGCTGAAGAAGACCTTTTCGAAACCTCACCGTGAGTGTATTTTTATTCTCTGTCGTTAATGGAAAAGCAGTCATGGATTCATGCGGTGTGATCCCATATGGTGCGGCTTGTTTGCTTTTAAAGGCTTTTTGTTTGCGGCGCAGAATGCGGGCGAGAGCGAGTTAAATGATGCACTGTTACCACGGCAGCCTGGTTTTATGTAAGATCACCATCAGCATTGGGCATGATGTTAGCAGCATGTTAGCCGCTTCAGTTCGGAAGTGCTTGTAAATGTGCAGACAGTTTTCTCGCTGTAAACCGGAGTGCAGCAGGAATGATGGTGGCGGTAGTCGCAGCCCGTCATTCCCGCTGGGGTCACGGGACTCCTCGGATGAAGCAAGCTTCTGTTATACCGCAGGAAGGCGGCTGTTTATGTGTGTGAAAACGTCATCTGAACGAGGGTGGAGAAAGTGGATAGGAAAAATAAACACAAAAACCATAACGTACAGCTCTGTATGTACGAGTAGTCCGTGTGTCGTTTTTTACGACACGAGGAAACATACAGTGAATGTATAGTTTATATATCGTAAATATACAGTTTAAAGTGGCCTAACTGGCCAATCGCAAGCGTCCCCGTGGAGGAGAGGAGATGTGTCATTTTGTCGGTGCGGGGTACACACGGGGCGCTCTTCCAGGCTGATGTCAGCGGATCCGGTTACAGAACCAGCCCCCGGCGTCTACGCACAATAATAACACGTGTCTGCGAAGGCGGGGAGGAAAATGTTCGTGTTTACATCTTAGCAACAGACAGTTTGTCCCAAAACTGGGTAAGTTCGCAGTAAAGAACGCAGCCGGTAGAGCAGACCCGTCCATGAAAGCGGCTTTCATCAGCTCGCCAGCATTTCAGTGTTTAAGAAGAGTGCGCCATTTTAAAGGCAGAGCTTAGCGCAGTGTATGCTGGAAGAAACGCTGGAGTTTGGGATTTTCACTTCGATACGAATGACATGTGTTTGCCTTTCAGAAGAGAGGATGACGAGAACATGATAACCACCGATGGCCTCTCCAAACGCGAGGCGACCCCGGCTGCAGGGCGGCCACCGGAGATGCTGCACCTCCTGTCCGCGGTTTTCGTCTGGCTGGTGACGGGCACCACCATATCCAGCCTCAACAAATGGATCTTCGCCGTGTACAACTTCAGGTACCCGCTGCTGCTGTCGGCGCTGCACATGCTGACGGCCATCGTGGTGGACTACGGGCTGATAAAACTGCGAGTGGTGCGCCGCAGGGCCGGGACCGAGCAGGACCTGACGGCCAGCGCCAAGTTCAAGGTGTTTTTACTGAGTCTGACCTTCTGCGCCAGCATCGCTTTCGGAAACGTCGGACTCAACTACGTGCAGCTGTCCTTCGCGCAGATGATCTACACCACCACGCCGATGTTCACGCTGGCCATCTCCACACTGGTGCTCGGGAAACAGCACCACATCCTGAAGTACACGGCCATGATGCCCATCTGCCTGGGCGCCTCCTTCAGCGTCATGGGCGAGGTCCAGTTCGACCAGACCGGCTGCTTCTTCGTGTTCGCCGCCACCATGCTGAGGGGGGTTAAGAGTATTCAGCAAAGTAAGTCACTCACAGCAAAACCGCTGCCTCATTGGTGATTACTTACATATTGCATCAACTACAACAAATCTGCATTTGTCGGCTGTAGCCAACCGTAGTATACTCAGCATGGTTTGTTCGAGTTTAACTAGCCTCCTAACGTTGGTTCGATAGTTTAGCGCTGTAGCTCACTGGCTTGGGACATTCGATCAACTGAATCGATTTACTGAGTTGATTAACTGAACCGATTAACATATTCAGTTAGCTAAATTAAGAATTGCGGCTATTCAGGTACGACGCATACTCGCTTCAGTTAGTTTTTGTACAACGGTTTAAAATACACCACTTCTGTAATTATGCGTTAGGCGATTCATAAAAATAGACACGTTTGTGCGTGGAAATATGATCCCTGGTCAGGCGAGTGTGGCTGACGTCACTGCGCCTTAACCAGGGAATTACGGGATACCGCATTCCGCGGTGACTCACTCCAGCGGTCCGGCACAGATGTTTTCCTAACGCCTAGCAACTAGCTAACAGATGGCGGTCGATGTTCGTGTCAGGGGTCAATGTATGGCTTTGCGTTGTCAGATTGCCATGGGTTCTGAATGTTCGGTACCCGTGAGTTAGAACTGTTGAGAGGCTAAGAACACACCTCGGGACACCACGGCTTGTTTTCCCTGCAGAATTGAGGTCAGCTGGTCTTTGTTAGATTAAGTAGCAGCCACACTGAAATAATTTACTCTTCTGAGTAGCAGAGGGGCTGTTAGGACAGAGTTAGGTGACTGATCCGACAGCCAAAGTAGGGTACCAGAGCAGGACTGCTTGTTCTCACCTTTGTAACGCATTGCTGCATTTATTTGTCAAACTGCTACTGCACTCAGGTTAGCGGCTCATACTGGATTCACAGCATTCAGCTGGACGGTAGTGTGAACATGGCATGCAACTCCAGCACTGTGGCCCAAAGTGGAAATATTATCCAGAAAAATACTGAAATTATGACCCCTGTTCAGGTCTTGGCCCATAAAATATACTGCATCATCCTAACCCCCCGAGCCCCCCTCACTCCTCGCAGTTTGATGGTGTTGTGTTACTGCAGGCTATTTCGGTACAGCCCCTGTCAGGGTCTGAATGCTAGGAATTCTACACAGCGGGACAAATGCTGCGCCTACCGCTCTTTAGCGGAAGTCCCGGGTCTCAGGCGTCATATCCACTCCCTCACCCACTCACTCACTCCCCCATTCACTCACTCACCCACTCACTTCCTCACCCACACATTCACTCACCCACTCACTCCCTCACCCACACATTCCCTCACCCATTCACCCAACCATTCACTCACTCATCCACACATTCACTCACCCACTCACTCACTCACCCACTCACTCAGTCTTTCAGTCAGTCAGTCACTGGACATGACAGTTCTGTAGTTTTCCCACTAGGTGGCACCAGGGCACTAATAAGGTGAGTGGCCTGAGCCCCTGAACAGTGGCTGGTTTGTGCTGCTCCCTCTGAAGGGTGGGAGATGCTGTGAGAGACACATGATGGATGTGATCATACGCTGCCACACACACGAGCGGCACCTCAGCGTGTCACACAGTTACTGCAGACTGACAGGCTGCTACGCAGTTTATATCTGAGCAGGGAAAATCTACAGGAATAATCAGCCTGTCTCCCTTTCATGTGTGTCTGTCTCTTCCCACCTGTGTGTGTATGTGTGTGTGGGCGGCAGTGTAGTGTAGTGGTAAGGAGCAGGACTCATAACCGAAAGGTTGCTGGCTCGATTCCCCACTGGGGCACTGCTGCTGTGCCCTTAGGCAAGGTAGTTAACCCACAATTGCCCCAGAAAATATCCAGCTGTATAAATGACATGTAAAAATTGTCACCTATGAAAGTTGCTCTGGATGAGAGTGTTGGCTAAATGACAGGAATGTAGTATAATCTGTGTGTGCATGTGTCTCTGCTGCAGGTATCCTGCTTCAGGAGGAGAAGATAAACTCGGTCTTCCTGCTCTACCTGATGTCCATCCCCAGCTTCTGCATCCTGGCGGTGGCGGCGCTGGTGCTGGAGAACTGGGCGGGGCTGGAGTCTCCGCTGCAGTACGACCGGCACCTCTGGGTCTTCATCCTGCTCAGCTGCCTGGGCTCGGTGCTGTACAACCTGGCCAGCTGCTGCGTGATCACACTCACCTCTGCCGTCACACTGCACATCCTGGGGAACCTGAGCGTGGTGGGAAACCTGCTGCTGTCACAGCTGCTGTTCGGCAGCGAGCTGTCAGCCCTCAGCTGTGCCGGCGCCGCCCTCACCCTCACCGGCATCCTCATCTACCAGAACTCTGAGCTCATCGCCCGCTACCTGGACACTCGGCGCGGCCGGCACACTGTGCCGGAGCCCGACCGCGGCACTGACCGCGGCACTGACCGCCTCCCCGACCCCGGCACTGACCGCGGCACTGACCGTGACACTGACTGCGAGACTGACCGCGACACTGACCTCAACACTGACTGCCTCCCCGACCACGGCACTGACTGCGACACTGACTGCGACACTGACCGCGACACTGACCGCGGCACTGACCTCGACACTGACCGCGGCACTGACTGCCTCCCCGACCCTGGCACTGACCACGATGCTGACTGCAAACCGCACAGCAAGACAGACTGAGAGGGGAGAGAGTCGGCATGAGACAGACTGGACACCAGAAGTCTGGACCTTTTTCAGCCCCTCCCCGTCTCACCCCCCGTCTCACTGCCGCAGAAACTCTATCGGAACGTTATGTGCTGGCAGGGAGCATCGCGGGGCAGTCAGGGGGGTGACTGCGGGCATGGACAGACGCCTCGTCCGGTGATACAGACATTAAACTGACCTCATTCAGTTGCTTTTACTTTATACCTCTCTTTTGGTGCCAATGTATTTATCGGAAGCCCTCTCCTGTGAGGGAGAGAGCGCTGTCTCTGTGACTCTCTCCTGTGAGGGAGAGAGCGCTGTCTCTGTGACTTTCTCCTGTGAGGGAGGGAGAGCGCTGTCTCTGTGACTCTCTCCTGTGAGGGAGAGAGCGCTGTCTCTGTGACTCTCTGTCAGAGTGTCACGCAGTCCTGCTGTCTGACCACATCTCCTCCCTGTGGTCTGTCAGCACTGTGAATACGCTGAGGAGCTGCCGAGTGCCGCTTCCTACACTGACCTGCAGGGGGCGCTAACCATTCAGCTCCCGAGGAACTGAGGGGGACAAAAAGCACTGTGTACTGTTCTCTGACCCCACCCCCCATTCCTCCCAATCCTCCCGTTCCTCCCGGTCCCCCTGGTCCCCCCGTCTCTGGGGGTGCGTGTGTGTGCGGGGGGTTTGGCAGCTCTCTGTTCTGAGGCTCCTTTTAAACAGGGTGCCATGCTCAGTGGTACGGTTCAGGGTTCTGTTTTTGCACACATGAGCTAACAGGGTCTTGGGTTTGGTTTTTTAGTCTCCTGTTGGTTCATTTTTTTCCGTTAGTTTCCGTTAGAGGAGGAGCCAGAGCGCCATCTGAATTCCATGTTTTTTATTTTTACCTCATCTAGTGTGGGCGGCACGCCTCTGTTAGCCCCGCCCACACCGTCCGCACAGGGCTCTGAGTGCCGCTCTGATGCCTGCAGCTTCAGCACAAAGTCCATCATCAGCTCCTAGAGCTCACATCCCAGCATTCCTCCCCAAATCCCCTCCCCAAACCTGCCCCCTCCCCCCCTAACCTGCCCCCTCCAGTGGTGTGCTAACTGCTCCCCTCCCGCATAACCTTTCAGTCTGTGAGATACCTCTTCCCAGGCAGACTTCACCAGTCACCTCAGATAAGGTGCTCTTAACTCTAAATTATTTTTATTTTAAATTTCTTGTTTTTGTAAGTGACTCCTGTTGAGACAGTGTTATCGGGCAGAATCGAAGGGGCGCCTGTGCTGGTACTGTAACAGACCGGCCTTCCTGGGGAGCGGTGTGGAGTGGCAGGTGTCAGACTGATCTCAGTACAGCCTGAGCGTTCACATGGAGCCCTCCCCAGGCAGGTGGTGCCTGATCCCAGCCCTGACCGCAGAGCTCCGTGTCCGCTCTCAGGGCTGGAGAAGCCTGTAGAAACACAGCACCCACAGTTTTACATCATTTCCTGTTATTTTCTTTTAAAGAGGAAATTAAATGCTCTCAGCTGCCATATGTTTGCCTCCATCTTTGTCTGCATGCACTCCTCATGATATGACATGGGATATGGTGTGACCTTTGACCCAGGAAGTTATCTGTAGACCCAAAAGGAACAAATTTGGGCAAATACACTGTTGAGTGTTTCCCAGGCTTGGTCGGGCATCTGCGCCCTGTGTGCTGGCTTTGCACCAGCTGCTAATACTGGCCTAGACTGACATCCCTCCACACGCCTAAGACAGCTCAGCAAATTACTGCTCATTTTAATGAGGCTGAGTGCTAGCTGGCAGTACTGATACTCCAGGGGACAAAAAATAAGCAGAAGTACATTTTTATCTGCTTGTTGTGGGGTTGGTGTGTTTGTGTAAGAAACATTTTAGGAAAGACTTGAGCACAAACAAGATCAGTTGATGGGTTAATGGGTCTGATAACAAGCTCAGCTGGAATGAGAAGCACAGTGTTCCTCCAGGACCAGAGCTGAGAAACACGGCTTCAGACTGTGGGCTCTGCAGCCGCCAGCATCGCCGCCCGGCCTACCTGCCACTGCCCTGCCTTTGACAGGACAGAAACTGGAGCTCTGCGTTTGATTCGTCAGGCTTTCCCGGACCACAGTTTGACAGTTGTGGGTTGAGGGACTCTGGGTGTGATTAGTCAGGCTGCATGTTTGGTGCATTGTTTGCTGGGTGGTTGCAGCGGTGGGGGTAAGGTGGAGGGCTCTGGCGTCCGGCCGGCTGAGGTAAAGCATAAATTGCACTGGAAATGCTGCCTTTGTAGCTTATTGCTGTTGTTTATATATTGTTATCGATGTTGTCTAAAGGGTTACAAAAGCAAATGTTAGATGTAAATTATTTTATTATATTTATGCATTTTACAATCATGGAAAACTGGCTAAATATACTGGTTCAAAAAAAATGTTGTCTGTCTTTATTTGCGCAAAGAGAGAGGTCTGTGCAGCTTTGGTGAAGCGGCAGTTACGTGTGGTGCGTTTGAGTGGAGTGTTAGGGCAGCTCAGGCGGGGTGAGATTCCGGCAGGCTTTTCCTCCCCAGTCAGCTGTAAGGCTGTGCTGTTTGCGCTGCCACCTGCCTGACCTCTCACACACCTCTGCAACATTCTGCTGATCAGCAGCTTCTGAGAATAACAGTGTTTGCTGATAAAGTAATTTTAACAGGTTAAGTGCAGTAAACAAAAAAATTACATCGTCATTTTGCAGACACTCTTACCCAGAGCACATAGGTTACAGTTTTATACAGCTGGATATTTACTGATGCAATTCTGGGATATAACAGCAGTGCTCCAGAGAGAACTGAACCAGCAACCTTTTGGTTCCAAGGCCTGCTCCTAACTACTATGCCACACTGCTACCCCAATACAGCTCAGATAGACACAAATAATCCTATAACTATAAATAATAATTCCTCTTATGATCACCCTTTACTCAGCTGCTGTTGATCTGATTAAGCAGAATGTGCTGTACCTGCATCTGCATCCTTTCAAAGGAGAGGGTGCAGGGCGCAGGGGTCCAAACATTCAGATTAAAACTGGCAGACGGGCATTTTATTTACCTCAGAACACTTGGGTCAAACTGAAATTAGAGCTCGCAGACAGCCACGGGTCTGGTGACCGAGCAGTAGGCAAGAGTACATCTGGAGAAATTGAGCTGGCTTACAGATTACTGATGAAATGTCTGCATAATGCTCGTGAAATGGGATCACAACAGCACCGCCAGCGCTATTTGGCGTGGTGAGGGATCAGGCAATAACAGCCTGATTCCTTATGAGGGAGGGAATGCTGAAGTTAACTATGACAAAAAAAACCTGTGGCCATTATGGGTGTGTGTGAAAGACACCGAACACAAGGGGGCAGCAGAGTAGTATAAAGGTTAAGGAGCAGGGCTTGTAACCGAAAGGCTGCTGGTTCAGGTTCTCCTGGAGCACTGCTGCTGTTCCCTTGGGCAAGGTACTTAACCCACAATTGCCTCAGTAAGTATCCAGCTGTAATAATGCATAATGTGTAAACACTGTAACCTCCGTAAGTTGCTCTGGATAAGAGCACCTGCTGAATATGTAATGAAGGATGAAGATGCTGAATTTGAGGGAAATGGCACTGAGCACAGAATGAGTCCGTTACTCATTGTGTCCAATCTACATCCTCCCCCCTCATAAACGCAGAGATGTGTGTCATCGTTCAATTACTTAGTACTTGGACCCACTTTCCCCTCCTGTTCTTCAGAAAATCTCCCCTGATCGATTACCTCTTTTATTCCCTCCATCTTCAAGCAGGCTTGTGCCACATCTCTGCTCAAGAAACCAGCACTGGGCCCTCCTGCTGTTCAAAACTACCGTCTTGTCTCCCTTCTCCCTCTCCTCTCTTTTTCATTTTCTCTCATGGCCGCAGTCAGTCTGGCTTTAAGGCTGGCCGCTTCACTGAAACAGCTCTTCTTTCTGTCACTGAAATGATACGGCTTCTCATATCTCTGTTATCTACCTAGATGTAGCTTCTGTATATTCCAGCCAAGTCTTCTCCATTCAAACATCTGACCATCACCCTGGAGGCTGTCTGGAGGTTACATTTGACCGTGGACTGAACGACACTAACCTGCAGAATCCAGCAACATCAGAAGAATCCCCCCCTTCTTTAACACCTACTCTGCCCAGCTCCTGGTCCCGGCAGTGGTCCTCTCCTGTGTGGACTGCTGTAACTCCCTGCTCACTGCTCTCCCTGCATGTGCAATCAAACCCCTGCAGCTCATTCACAATGCTGCCTCTCAGCTGGTCCACAGTGTCCCCAGATTCTTCCACACTAACTTCTGCTAATCTGAAACTAGACAGCCTAGAAAAGGGAAGTCATCACACAGTTGCTGGATCACAATATCCATAACATATTGCAAGACAAGTGAATACAAGTAGCAGGTGTTAGGGGGTGTGGATTGAGGTGGAGCCCAGAAACAGTCTGAAGAGGTGAGTATTCAGTCTGCGTCGGAAGATGACCCGTGATTCTGCTGTCCTGATTTGCTGAGGAGTTCATTCCACCACTGAAGGACCAGTACACATGGGCATCGTGTCTAAGAAGAGCAACCCCATCGGGAAGGGACAGTCAGTTGCCCCATGGTTACAGAGCGTAGTGATCTGGCCAGTACATACGGTTTGAAGACTGATTGTAGGTATGAGGGGGCTGTCCCATTCAGTGTCCTGTGTGCCAGCATACAGGTTTTGAATTTGATGTGAGTGGTAAAAGGAGGCCATTGAAGTGAGGTGAGGAGGGGAGTAATTTCACTACATCAAGGGAGATTGTAGACAAGTCATGCAGCTGCATTCTGGATTAGTTGTAGGGGTTTGATGGCACAGGCAGGAAGACAAGCAGAGGGAGTTAAAGTAGTCCAGGCGTGAGGGGACCAGGGCTTGAACTAGGGGCTGCGTAAATTACACAGTGAGGTAGGACCAGACCCTTCAGATGCTGTGATGCTGCATGACCACCTCACTGCTGCAACCTGAGAAGAGAAGGACAGTTGGTTGTCAAACATTACCCCAAGGTTTCTGGTAGTAGCCAGGTTGAGCTTTAGGTGGCGGGCCAGTGTGAAATGTCCTCCGGGCAAGCTGAGATGCGTGCAGAGACCTGTGTGTCAGATGGAGAAAGAGACAGGAAGAGCTGACTGTCGTCAATATAGAGGTGGTATGAAAAGCCATGGGAGGAGATAACAGAGCCAAGTACCTCATGTCCCTTGCCTGTTTCCTTTTTATGCTAATTTTAAATGTTGTTGTGTTGTTTGTGGTTTTGTGGTTTTTCATTCTCATAATAATGGAGATATTGTGTTTCACTTGTGTGTTAAAACATGTACACTCTTCTCCATGATCTCAGCACTTTGTTTGACAGACACATTTGAATGCCCATGTTGTGTGCGGTATTTCACTGTAGAAGTCACTCTGGATAAGAACATCTGCTAAATGGCAAAATGTAAATATGAA
>CM032880.1:807500-827500 GCA_019176425.1 Megalops atlanticus | reverse complement strand
ATCTATTTCTCATTAGAAATCCCAGGATGCACTGCTATAACTTTTATTCTCTGTAGGGCTCATAGCTAATTACATTTCCACATCACATTTTTCTCCATATAAAACTATTGTGATTATTTGAACACCTAAAACTCTAAATACTAGGCCAACATGTGGGTTTTAGTCTTGTCTGTACTCTGTATAGTAATATGGTTTGTGATTTTTGAAGAAGTTGCCTGTTACTGCTTGCCTCATTCTCTGTTTGTAAAGCCTGCCACCTAGTGGTCATATGGTGTTTTGCATGATTGTTGTTTGCTGGGTGCAGGATGAGGAATGGTCTGCATATCCAAACATAACAGGGACATTCAGATCTATTTTTAATAGCCAAAGCTGTAGCTGTCTTTTAGAAGTAGCCTTTTGCTGCACTTTAGCTTTTTATTTATTTATATTTTTGGATCTGAAATTTTTAATCTCTGTAAAATGTCACGGTTGGGTCATATGGCACAGCGGTGAGAATGTCTTGTGACTGTTTTCACATTCTTTTGTATTTTCTAATAGAGTAGCAGCTTTTGCTTAATACACAGAGAGTACCATTTCTTTAGCTGCTTTTGTTCTGTTCAGTGTCTCCTCTGAAACCACTCAGGTGAAGCTGTTTGCTGATCCTTCTGAAAACCTCAGCATTTCTTTGCATAGCTGCTAGTCACAGCTTTATCTCCCCTAACATCCACAGGCCAGTCCCTTTGCTCTCTCACTGCCCTGCCTCTGTCCACCTGGCCTTCGCTTGCCTGTCCTGCCTGTATTTTGTACATTAGAGCGAGTACTGCCAAATGGCCTCTGGCTTATTTAACATCAGCAAACAGAACATTCTGTGAAGCGGCGTCAGACTGTCGGTCACTCTGCAGAGTTTATTAAAAGGGGCGCCGTCAGACTCACATCCCTCTCTCTCACAGCCCCACGCTGGACTCTGAGTGCGGATTCGTCACAGATGACCACCTGACCTTGGACCTCAGGTCCTCCAGATGCCCCGCCTCCCTTCCTTTCTGCCCCACCTCTGTTGGAACACTCAAGCAGGCTCTACCCCTCTCTGTCTCCCCAACAACAAAGACAGGCTGATATCAGCATGTGGGAGGGGCTTAACTTCTGATGACTGAAGGGTCACCGCAGAATCAAACTGTGGGGAATAGATATAAATATGAAGCTTTCTGTGCTTCACCCTCTGATGCAGAGACTCCTGACCCTGTACAGGGTAACGATGGGGCGTGTTTCACCTCTGAGGCGCTGGGAGGAGATTACGCTGCTGGTCTCCTCATTTTTCAGCTGGTTTTTTTTTTCACAGCTGTTTGTGATCACCTTCATTACGCTTGCTGTTATCTGAGTTATCAAATATGCATGATTTCCAAAGCTCTCATCTACTTGAATTATAATCATAACATATGTCAGCACAGGTATGGACCCACATTTTACCTGAGTGTTTTTTTGTTGAATGTCACGATCACTGTGCCTGCAGTAGATATGATGGGTTTTTCTGCTGAGTCATGAGTTGTATTCTGTGTGGACAACCATACTCTGATTGGCAGAAGATCACATGCTTTTTTTGGCTGCATCATTCTGAAGTTGTATCGCAGATAGTCTATGTTATGGCCAGATATTTAGCTCCTGCATTCTATCTTTCCTTCTAACTTCCTTATCTAGGAGGTTGGTGACAGGATGATCTAGTGCTGTCTGTGTAGCTATGCTAGCTGTAGATTTTTATATTTCACAGTTTTAGCCCAATCCCCTTCAGGTATGTTCATAAAACATCAGAAATTCAGAACCCTTAAAGCTTCAGCAATGGCAGAATTTCCACTGTAATGCACAGTGAGGTCAATATCTGCTCCCTTCATAAAGCATCTATGCTTGTAACCTACCTAATGTTCAATGGTACTCACTAACCACAGTGTGGTGTGTAAGATTAGGGGCCATCTGACTCCCAGTGTCTACAAATGGTGTTTTCACTGAACTGCCATCTTGGTAGGGCCACCTTTGAAGGACTGAGGTCTTTTTAAAGCACTGTGATGTGCTTCAGGTCACTATGAGACAGCAGTGTAGTGTAGCGGTAAGGACCAGGGCTTATCACCAAAAGGTTGCCGGTTCGATTCCCCAGTAGGGCACGGTAGTTGTACCCTTGGGCAAGGTACTAAACCCACAACTGCCTCAGGAAATATCCAGCTGTATAAATGGATAAAATTGCAACCTACTGTATGTAAGCTGCTTTGGATAAATATGTCTACTAAATGACAATAATGTAAGAATGTAATGTCAAAGGTGAATTCCAGAGAGGGAAGGAAGCGCCATGGCATCTTCTGCAGATAACAGCATGTCCAGCAGGGGAGAAACTTCACCCACTGCCCTCGGTAATGACACGGACCAGGGGGCCACAGTCCTGTGCTGGCTAAACAACTCTAACACATCATCTGATATCACAGATCTGCACACCACAACCCAGTCCTGATATCACAGATCTGCACACCACAACCCCATCCTGATATCACAGATCTGCACACCACAATCCAATCCTGATATCACGGATCTGCACACCACAACCCAATCCTGATATCACAGATCTGCACACCACAACCCAATCCTGATATCACAGTTCTGCACACCACAAACCCAATGTAAATGATAAAATGATAATAAAAGAAATGATTAGATGGTGGGTTGTTTCATTTGACTCAGTGAACCATTAGTGCCAATGTTTTGATGACTCATAGCACAAAACTGTTATACTGACAGAGGAAGTGTGCACGTGTGTGTGTGTGTGTGTGTGTGTGTGTGTGTGTGTGTGTGTGGCATCCTCTATATTTTAGGGTTTTTAGGATGATCTTGTTGCAATTCTAGAAAGCATGGATCACAAGCACAGACAGTGAGTGAGACGCATGGCCAGTGATCGTTCCAATATATAGCAGACATGTAAGGCAATGGTAACACATACTGTGAGAGTAAATCTGTGCCTCAGGAGCATGACAGCGTGACAGGGCTAATATTTCGATGCCATGCGTGATAAACACATTGATTAATAAGCATCCTGCTCAGTTCAAGGGCTGTGTGAAGCTCTGTCAGGTACCCACAGCGTTTGCACAGCGCTTTGAAGTAACTCGCAGCGACTTCACCTCGATGTTTTGCTGCTAAAGCCTGTCTTCAAAAATTTGTTCTTAATGGACTTAACAGCGGAGTGCACAGAAACACGATGTGACCATTCTCTTTCGTCCTTTGACGCTTTCTGTCCTTTTAAATGCGCCACTTCGCTAAATCTGCCGAAGTGCACGGGGCGGTATTATGTTTTTCGAGTGATCAATGGCCGTTTCTCCCGTCACTGTCATTTTTAACGCTGTAACTCCGCGACCGGCAACTTTTCCATTATACACATTATACAAACGCCCATCATTTCACGCCGCATGCCAACGGAGAGCGCAACTTTGCGGCAGACAGTAACGCCAAGACCTCCTGTCTTACAGCAACGTGTTTGTCATCAGATGGAAACAAAATCCCTGAAATGGAACACGAACGTGGGATTTAAAAGCTTTTTAATGCGCTTTGTAATACAGGTCATGCTGTTCATGCGCTCGCAGTGTCCGCAGTGTTTGAGCGGTCGGGATGTGATACGTGCGCATGGCTGTGTTTTTTTCAGTGCCTGTCCCTTTAATTTTCTGAACACGGCAACTGCAGTTATGTCCTCTTTTGGTTTGTATGTACGTGTCATAATTACATCAAAGATCATCTGAAACCGTTGTAAAGACACTGTTTATACAGTTTGAATGGCTTTCCGTTTTACCATTCCGTCTTGACGCCTGGAGACATCACTGAGCAACCTTCACGGCCAGAGTTGCTTTATCACAGTCACCGGCGGCCGTGTGAGTGGGAACAGTTAAAACGGAGAGGTGACTTGGTGGGACAAGCAGTCGTACCGGCGCAGCATCGCTAATCGGGCACAGGAATCATCCAAAACGTCTGCGTCGCTTTAATCTGAAGGACATCATCGCCAGCCTCCTTGGATGTTATACGTGTTTACAGACGAGCCGACACACTTTAAAAATCACCCTCACGCAGGCTGTCCTCTCTCTCCAAGAATATTGACGGACGGATGAAGTCAATCATCGCAGATTTATTTATGTAATGTATCTTTCGCTCGTGCACCGAGCGGCGCCTCGCGCATCCTCCCCCCTGCTTACCTGCCGTATCGGTCTCTCGCGCCCCGGAATGCCGAGGTCTCCCCGATGAGAAAGATCAGGTCTTCGGGATTTCTGTCCGGCGATTTTGTGCATCTTCTATACGTTACCAAGGACGGGACTGACACCAGAGGACACGTAGTTATGCTCTGCGCCGTTTGTCTTTGATCAGTTTCCCGGACCAGATTCCTCGTCTTCACCTGTAAACTGTGTGTTGGGTCGGAAAGAATACCAAAAACAATCAGATTAACTTGGAAGCAAGGTAAGAAATCCGTCACGCTCTGACATTATGCCGGTGTCGCGTGCTCAACCCTGAATGCCAAACGCTCGTGACAGTTTTTCATAAAGACGTTTGTCGTCCGCATCCAGCAATGTTCTGTCCATTCATTTGTCATTTTTAAACTTTTGTAATGCACAGTTCAGCAAAGCACAATCGCAGGTAGCTATAGAGAGTATAATATGGTCTACCATAATTTAAAATGTATCGTCACCACTCACCTTCATTTGTTTGACGAGTCGGATGTACTCATGCGTGTGGTTTACAATCTACGACGAGGGCAAAGCGATGTGACCTCAAACCCTTCTCACGAGTCACATCCACACACGACTCTGATTACATCCAGCTTTCTCCTGGAGGTGAGGAGTCACTTCAGGGACAGGGACAGGGACACAACCGTCATGTAGCCACTACAAAGAGTACTCAGATGAGGTGAAACGCAACCAGCTCTCAGTCCAAAGGATTTAAACACAGAAATCAATGCAACACTCAAAGGCTAAACTTTTTTGGATGCGAAAACCAAAATAAAATGCAAATGTGGAAAAGTTATCAGCATAGGTATACACACACACACACACACACACACACACACACACACACACACACACACACACACACACACACACACACACACACACACACACACACACACACACACACACACACACACACACACACACACACAAATTACTCTCCAGGGAGGCTTTGTGGTTAGTGTGGAGTAGTGGTTAGAGCGCTGGACCTGAGGGTAGTGGGTTAGTGTGGAGTAGAGATTAGAGCGCTGGACCTGAGGGTAGTGGGTTAGTGTGGAGTAGAGGTTAGAGTGCTACCCTGAGGGTAGTGGGTTAGTGTGGAGTAGTGGTTAGAGCGCTGGAGTCTTAGTGTGGGGGGCAGGATGCTGTTGCATTTCTGTTTCTAGAAGCGTTATGTCCTGCTCCCTTTTTAAATGGAGCTCTGTGAGTGTGTTAGACATCATCTCCGTTTGCTGAGCTGAAAGCATCTGAACGAGGCCAAACACATGGATCACATGAGAACGCCCATCTGTCCAGGAGTCTGGGCTGCCATGGTGACACAAGGACCCGCCCACTCAGTGAACACACTAACCAAGGCTCATCTGTCATTTTTATTGATCAATCCTTATTGGATTTCCCACTCACACTAAGGCGATATTAATGATCACAAGGGCTTCACTCTTTGATTGGGTCCTGCCAGATCAGAAGCAAACTTTATTCCCATTGGCTCTGCTCGGACGTCATGTTAGGTGTTGGTCACCCATGTTAGGTGTTGGTCACCCATGTTAGGTGTTGGTCACCCATGTTAGGTGTTAGACAGGTCTTCAACATTGGGGAAGAGGTATCAGTTTGACCTGTCAGAGATCTGAGTAACTTTCAATAATAATTTTTAATTGTTAACAAGATCACATTAATTTCACTAACTACACAAGGACTCGCAATATCCCCACATTCTCTGACATTGCAAGGAGATGCCAGACCATCAGCCCAGAATGTTCTTTTTTTATTTAGTCGTTGTTGTGCAGGTGGCCATGTGGTTAGTCTGGGACACTGACCCGGGAGCCTGACCGGAGAGCAGTTTGTGCATGTTTGTGGATGTCACGGTTAGCTTCACGGGGTGGATTGTGGGTACTGGCCACTTTCGGCTGCCTTGCTGTCCAGGACTGCACCTGTGCATCAGGCTGCTTCTGACCGCAGGGTTTGGCCAGCTGTGCCCCTGTCATTGGCCAGGCTCACGCTGTGTTGTAGATGGAAACGGTGATGAATGTTGTAATTCATGGAAAGATAATTTCCGCAAGGAGAGAAGGCTCATTTCCCAACGCGCTCTGTGCCTCTCCTCACTCGGAGCTGTGGGTCCACACACAGCTCTCTCCAGGACTGCACACTGTGCGTGTTTGGCTCACTTATTCATCACTGAAAATGTAATTAAAATCCTTTGTGTTTGGCGATCAGTCAGAAAGGCACGGCAGTCCTTCAGGCTTTTGCAGTGAGTGGGAGGAGTGAGATTGAACCATCAGACCATCAACACAGAATTATAAATTTGCTTTTATTGTGTTGAAACCAAAACGATCCCTCTGTGCCCAGACTGGGGGCACTGAGGCTGCTGCTAAATCATAGCAATATCATAGAGGGAATTTGAGGAGGAGGAGGGGTGGAGCACCTGTCCCTCGGGTGTGATAACATCTTTCCCTGCCTGTCTCTTACAGTACTCATCTCTGAGCAAAGACAGTGATGTGTGGTGATGACAGTGTCTGTCTCTCAGTGATGACAGCGTCTGTCTCTCAGTGAAATCAGCGTCTGTCTCTCAGTGATGACAGTGTCTGTCTCTCAGTGATGATGGTGTCTGTCTCTCAGTGAAATCAGCATCTGTCCCTCGGTGATGACGGCATCTGTCCCTCGGTGATGACAGCGTCTGTCTTTTGGTGATGACAGCGTCTGTCTCTCCGTGAAATCAGCGTCTGTCCCTCGGTGATGATGGTGTCTGTCCCTTGGTGATGACGGTGTCTGTCTCTCAGTGATGACAGCGTCTGTCTCTCAGTGAAATCAGCGTCTGTCTCTCGGTGATGACAGCGTCTGTCTCTCAGTGATGACGGTGTCTGTCTCTCAGTGAAATCAGCATCTGTCCCTCGGTGATGACGGCATCTGTCCCTCGGTGATGATGGCGTCTGTCCCTTGGTGATGACGGTGTCTGTCTCTCAGTGATGACAGCGTCTGTCTCTCGGTGATGACAGCGTCTGTCCCTCGGTAATGACAATGTCTGTCTCTCAGTGATGACGGCATCCTTCTCTCAGTGATGACAGCGTCTGTCTCTCGGTGATGACGGCGTCTGTCCCTCGGTGATGACGGCGTCTGTCTCTCGGTGATGAGGGCGTCTGTCTCTCGGTGATGACAGCGTCTGACCCTTGGTGATGACGGTGTCTGTCTCTCAGTGATGACAATGTCTGTCTCTCAGTGATGACAGCGTCTGTCTCTCGGTGATGACGGCGTCTGTCCCTCAGTGATGACAGTGCTTGTTCCTCTGGCATGTCCTGGGATGGTGTCTGGAACAGGTGTGCAGCCTGTACCCCTTGTTCTGGCTGCCTGCCAGGCCTGCCTGCAGGACGAGGGAGCCGAGGTCTGTAACGGGGGAGGGGAGCGCTCTCTGAAGGACAAACTGCGCCACGCGAGCCCTCCAGAGCCGGCTGCGCTCTCCATCTCTGCCAAGCACCACAGAGGACGCTGAGCCGCACCCTGCCGCGGACTCCACTGCCCCCTGGTGGCAGCTCGGCAGTGCTGACCTCAATGAGGGGGCGGCAGTTTTGTAGAGATGGGAAAGTGAGACCTAATGAAGCCTATGGTGGGTGGAGCCTGTGTTCTGCCAATCACTCACTGGCTCCAATCAGTAAGCAGTACATAATGGCTCCATCCATTCTGGTGGTTGATCAAGCCTCCGCCCCCTTACTGTTGTGGATTGGGTATGCATGAATGCAGGGTGGAGCCTGGGGGTGACCTTGTGACCGAAGGACAGGGGCAGGACTCGGGGGTGGGTGGAGTCCAGGTCCCGCTGCCCTGTCGGGGGTCAGGAAGCATAGCGTCACTCCTCTCTGCGCTGGCTGCTGTCCTTCTGAGTGTTTTTTCTTCATGCCGCTGTATCCAGGCTTTGAAAAGGATTCTGGGTAATGTAATATTTCAGAACAGCTCTGCACTCCTGAGGGGGGGGAGGTTGGAGGGAGTTGAGTGTGAATGTCAGATAAAACACTCAACCCTGCATCTCTCTGTCTCAGGGAAACACACTTCTCTCTCTCTCCGCTGAACTGGGTGTGTGATGTGTTCTGTTAGACACATGGATCCAGTGCCACAGAACCCAAGACCCCCCATGTTGGTGAAGTCCACAGCGCCAGAACTGGTACCTGCGTTAGCCGCCACCCCAGTGCTACCCCTGCTGCCCGCTCCGACCGGCCCCACAGCCCCGGCCAATGCCCCAGTGCCCTCACCTCTTTCTGGGGCCCGGCGACCCAGGAAACTCCCCGGTGTGGGCCCGACGCAGGCCGCGGCTGCGGAGCTGTCCGGGCCAGAGTCTCCCTGGTCCCAGCCCCCCGCAGCGGTGCTGACGGGCCCCAACAGACACAGGCCACCCGGGCCCCAGGCAGCAGTCTCACCGCCAGGGCCCCGGGGGCCAACGCTGACGGCCAGCTCCACCCCGGGGAGGGCCACCGGGGCGTCGCTGTCGCCTCCTGCCCCCCTCCAGCTGCACCCCGTACCTCCACCTGCCAGGGGCGTCTCCAGCAGGGGGGCTGCAGACACCTCACCCCAGGATAAAAGCACCGGCCAATCAGAGGACTTCAGGTGAGTGAACGCCGTGAATCCAGAGGCCACATGAGCATCTGCAGGGTAACGGAGTCAGCTGATAGTCACATGATCTCCTTCCTGCTCTCTGATAGGGTGCACATGGTCACATGACTTCCATCCTGCTCTCTGATAAATTGCATTATATTATTGGCATTTAGTAGACGCTCTTATCCAGAGCAACTTGCATAGGTTTCAATTTTCACAATGTTACACAGTTATACAGCTGGATATTTACTGAGGCAATTGTGGGTTAGGTACAGCAGCAGTACCCTGTGGGGAATTGAACCAGCGACCTTTCGGTTAAGAGTCCTGTTCTTTAACCACTATGCTACACTGCTGTGATGCGCACAGTCACGTGTTTTCTTGCTTTCTGATAGGGTGCACATAGTCACATGGAACGTGGGCTCAGCTGTTCCGCCTGATGACATCACTGCACTGTTTGGGCCAAATATTGGAGATGGGAACATTGATATGTATGTCATTGGGTAAGTGCTGCTTTCATATTTTTATGAAAATATCATAATTGCCTCCCTGTATATTCTCTCCTCCCTCTTCCCGGCCCCTCCACTCCGTCTATCTCAGTCTGTGTATCGAATGGACCAACTATCATAACACTCTCTCTCAATTTTCAATTTCTCTTCCCTTTCCTGGCATGATAAACATTCCTTCATGTTGCCAAAGCGTATGCATATCCAAGCAGAAATTAGCTCATAACTCCCTCCCTCTCTCTCTGTCAGGCTGCAGGAGGTGAACTCCATGATCAATAAGAGGCTGAAGGATGTACTCTTCACAGACCAGTGGAGTGAGCTGTGCATGGACACCCTCAGCCGATTCCAATACGTGCTGGTCAGTACAGGGTTAACTCTGCTGTTTCAGAGACGCGCTGGTCAGTACGGGGTTAACTCTGCTGTTTCAGAGACGTGCTGGTCAATACGGGGTTAACTCTGTTGTTTCAGAGACGTGCTGGTCAATACGGGGTTAACTGCTGTTTCAGAGACGTGCTGGTCAGTACGGGGTTAACTCTGCTGTTTCAGAGACGTGCTGGTCAGTATGGGGTTAACCCTGCTGTTTCAGAGACATGCTGGTCAGTACGGGGTTAACTCTGCCATTTTAGAGACATGTTGGTCAGTATGGGGTTAACTCTGCCATTCTAGAGACGTGTTGGTCAGTACGGGGTTAACTCCTTAAAGAATGGGGAAGTTCATATGGAATAAAGTAGGTTCCTGTTGGCTGGTGTGAGGAGGCGGGGCTCAGTGCACCAGGGCTCTCCCTCTCTCCCTCTCCCTCTGTCTCTCTCTCTCTCCCTCTCCCTCTGTCTCTCTCTCTCTCCCTCTCTCTCTCTCTCTCTCTCTCTCTCTCTCTCTCTCTCTCTCTCTCTCTCTGTCTCTCTCTCTCTCTCTCTCTCTCTCTGTCTCTCTCTCTCTCTCTCTCTCTCTCTCTCTCTCTCTCTCTCTCTGTCTCTCTCTCTCTCTCTCTCTGTCTCTGTCTCTCTCTCTCTCTCTCTCTCTCTGTCTCTCTCTCTCTCCCTCTGTCTCTCTCTCTCTCTCTGTCTCTGTCTCTCTCTCTCTCTCTCCCTCTGTCTCTCTCCCTCTCTCTCTCTCTCTCCCTCTCTCCCTCTCTCTCTCTCTCTCCCTCTCTCTCCCTCTGTCTCTCTCCCTCTCTCTCCCTCTGTCTCTGTCTCTATCTCTGTCTCTCTCACTTCATCTCTCTTTCCTCCCTCTGTCTTGCTCTTTCTCCATCTCTCTCAACTTTAAATTCAAATTCACCTCTTAGGTGTGGAATGTGTGCTGGTCCTTATGGGATGCTATTTAACCCCGCGTGCGCTGGGAGATAAGCTCCACTGACAGCAGCTATACACACACTTGTGTCCGATTGGCTCGTTGGTGCTGGGTTCTGACTGGATAGTTTCTACTTTGATTTCTGGATGGATGCTTGGTGTTGGTATAGGTTAACAGATCCATTGGAACACGGACTATTTTAAAGCATCACTCAGAAAGTCACCTTGACAAAATGTGTTTTTTATCAATAAAATCATTGTTGTTTCTGAAGGTTCCAAAACTTCAGAGTCATGCTGTTCTTAGTTATATTGCCTACTGTTATATATTATCAATCTAGTTGTGCTAGTAAGAGTAGTAGCAGTAGTGGTAGTAGTAGTAGTCAAAACATGTAAATAATTAAATCAGTAAATGAATAATTAAATAAATGGAAAAGGCCTGGTGGTAAGTGTTATTATGAAAAATGAATTCCAAAAGAGATGTTTGTTTTTATTTACTTATTTGTTCAAACACTTATTTATTCCTGTAACTGGTGCTGGAAACTGTTTGGCCCTTTTTTGTAAAGCATGATGAGACTTCCTGAGAAACAGGCCAGATCTTCACAAAAATGAGAAATGAAACTGTGTAAAATTTATGAGAATCCCCCTGGAGCAGAGAGAAAAGAGATTCAGAATGCAGACATAAAACGTGTTCCAGATACACCGATCTAGCACTGGGTCTGATACAAAAATAATCCTGGATTTTTGCTTTGAGATTTTCAGAAGTAGATTTTTTTATTGAAACGTGTATGGTGTCGACCTGCAGAGGTAGGGCCCTGTGGGAAGGGGGTTGGGGGGTAGCCTGGAAGCACAGATGTTGCCCGAGGGGATTATGGGGGATAAACAGCTGGCTGCTCTGGGTCAGCGACTCCGACCACTCCTACACACAGACTCACAGTCCCACATGCCACTGTTTTATTGAAATGGTTATTATATGTTATGCTATGATATGTAATATGATGCCATAAAAGCTCCCCTTCCATCTGTCCTGTGCCACACCATCTGCTCTCCTCTCTCTCCCTCCCTCTCTCTCTCCCTCTCTTTCTCTCTTTCTCTCTGTCTCTCTTTTTCAATGCACTGTAATCTAGTTTCAGATCAGCTTTTCTTTATTGGCATGACAGTGATTACATGTGTATTGCAAAGTGTACATGAACATAAACACATTAATGACATAATGACACAGGGCAATGAGCACATTGCATGTAGACAAGCCCGGCCACGTCTGCCATCATCCAGTCTCTGTGGCCAGGCTGTGCTCTGTTTGAAATCTCTCGCTGTGGGCAGGTAATCTGCCACAGAGTGTTCTGCTAGGTGCTCAGCTCTTGGTATCCTGCTGCTACTCCAAGCAGACTTCATGCTTCTGCTGTTGTGTAGAGTGATCGGTTCAGTTGCACATTCATTTTCGGAGCCAAATGTGTTTGAGATTTTCATGAGGATTTTTCTTTTTCTGGTGTAATTTTCCTGGTTTAATTTGTGCATGCTTTTTAAGTTCATTCACTGCAAAGTTGGAATTTCCTGAAGAATTTTCATTAAGGGTGAAACAATTATAATGTACAGTGATCCGTGTTCTTTTTCTCTGAGATTTGAATTTTTTTCTGAAAATCTTTGCCTTTTTCATATGCAGTGCCAGGGCCTGGGTGAGGCAGCACAGCACTGTCAGAGTCCTGCTGTGTGATCTCTGTGTGAGAGCAGAGTCAGGCCAGCTGCACAGGGCAGGAATACGGCTCCCTCATCAGGGATTGGATAAACGCTGTGGCCAGGGAGTGGTGCCTCACTCCACACCCCTGAGTGAGGAAGTCTATCATTTTATTCCCGGTCCTGATGCTGCACTCATTCCCTGTGTACATCAGTTCAGGGATGTCATCTTTTACTCCTACTTTCAAAATGTTTGTAGAATGATCCCTTGTGCCAAATTGAATCTACTGTCTTTTGGAAATAGATAAAGCAAGAAAATGTATTTTTTATTTTGGTGAACTTTTTCAGTGTCAGTTTTCAGTTAGGGAGTGTGCGTGTGTAGGTTTCCCCTTCTTTCCACAGTGTGTAGGCTGTAAATATGACATGTGATGTTTTAGTGAAAAAGCCAATCTCCCCCTTCTCTCTTCCTTCCTCTCTCTCCCTCTTTCTCTCCTTACCTCTCTTTCTCCCTCTGTCTCTCTAAAGTGCTTTCTTGGCATGACTGCTTCAATGATAACAATATTGCCAAAGCAATCATTCTTACAAGTGCCAGTATTCACTGCTAGATCAAACGCTCCTGTAGCATTGATCTTCAGTTCCAGGTGGTCCTGAAGCAAAGTCTAGTACAGTGTCTCTAGAATGAAGATGTGGCTGCTTTCCTGACATCTGGGCTTTTTCGAAAGATTATTAGTTTGGATTTTGTAACACTGACTGTCAGGGCCCATTTGCATTGGGGAGATATGTCTAGGGTGTGGCCAGGGGTTGCAGACTTATTTCTGTAAACACTGAACAAAACCAGACCCTCTCTTCCTCCCTCCCTCTCTCTCTCTCCCTCCCCCCCCCCCCTCCCTCCCTCTCTCTCTCTCTCTCCCTCTCCCCGCCCCCTCCCTCCCTCTCTCTCTCCCTCCCCCGCCCCCCTCCCTCCCTCCCTCTCCTCTCCCTCCCCCCCGCCCCTCTCTCTCAGGTGACGTCTGAGCGGATGCAGGGCGTGTTGTTGCTGGTGTTCTGCAAGTATTCCCACCTGCCATTGCTGAGGGGGGTTCAGACGGAGAGCACCCGCACTGGCCTGGGGGGTTACTGGGTGAGTGACAGAGGAGACATGCCCACAAACACTGACAGGACCACACCCACAGCAACCCCCCCCACATAGGCACAGCTGCTGAGACACGCCCACAAAGACACACCCACACAGACACAACCACTGAGACACAGAGACTCGTCCACTGACACAGTGATATGCTAAACCCATTCCACAAGTGCAATTCTCCTGCATGTGGTTCCATCCTACCCATGCAGTGCATTCTGGGAGAGAGAATGACAGGCTGTGATTGGTTGTACAATGTGAGGGAGAGGCTCTTGTGAGTCAGCTGGCTGTGTGCAGGGGAGAGCAGAGCCAGTCCTGTCTGAGCAGATATTCCTGCTCCTCCTCCAGCCTCCAGGGCCAGAGCGCATGCCAGACAGCTCTGTGTTTTTGTTTGTGGGACCCATTGAGGGATGTGACTTTGTGTTATAATGTGGTTGATTTGGGTTGTGTGTGTGGCTGCAGCTGCTGGCTGTTACTCAGTGTTAGAGCTGAAACCCTGGGGGTCTCCTCTGTCTGACAGGGCTGGGAGATGGCTGGGGGTGTCTCTTTCTTTAATCTCCCCAGAACTGGATTCCATGTAAAAGTAGGTGTGGCCCTGATTGTGCCCCGCCCCTGTCCCCACCCTGCAGGGGAATAAGGGGGGCGTGAGCGCGCGGATGACGGTGTACGGTCACCCTGTCTGCTTCCTGAACTGCCACCTGCCGGCACACATGCAGAACGTGGAGCAGCGCATGGAGGACTTCGAGAGCATCCTGCAGCAGCAGCAGTTCGAGGGGCCGGCCGCCACCGGGGTGCTGGACCACGAGTGAGTCCACAAAAACTCCAACACCCATAATCCCTCACTGCAGAGCACGCTCTGCCCCCGGCCCGCAGTGATTTTCGGTGGTTGTTGCGGAACGTTTTTGCGAATGCGGGTAACCAGTGTGTTGTCCTGCCCCCCCGCAGCGTGGTCTTCTGGTTCGGAGATCTGAACTTCCGCATCGAGGGCTACGACACGCACGTGGTGAAGAGCGCCGTCGAGAACAACATGCTGAAGCTGCTGTGGGAGAGAGACCAGGTGTGACGCGCTTTCTGCAGAGCGGCCACTAGAGGGCGCCCCTGCACCACAGAACTCAGCATAAACATGAACCATCGAGAAGATATGATTAAAATAAACATTAGCAATGATGGTGATAACAATAACAATAATACAGTTATTGTCGGTAAAAACAATAATAATGAAGGTGGAAACTATAAAAAGAATAATTTTATTCTCTCTCTCAGCTGAACATGGCCAAACAGTGCACACCGTTACTGGAGGGCTTTATGGAGGGACCCCTCAATTTCCCCCCCACCTACAAGTTTGACGTGGGAACACACACCTATGACACCAGGTGTGTGTGTGCGTGTGCGCACATGTGTGTGTGTGTGTGTGTGCGTGTGTGTGTGTGTGTGTGTGCGCGTGTGTGTATGTCCACGTGTGTGTGTGTGTGTATGTGCGTGTGTGTGTGTGCACATGTGTGTGTGTATGTGCGTGTGTGTGTGTGCATGCGTGTGTGTGAGTGTGTGTGTGTGTGTATGTGTGTGTGTGTTTCTGTGTGTGTTTGTGCGTGTGTGTTTTGCGCACAGTGCTATCGTTGGTACACAGTTGGTACCCCCCTTCCGCATTCTTTCCTTCTGCCAGTTCAGTTCAGTTTGCTTTATTGGTATGACATAATCAATTATCTTATCACAAAAGCATTATACATAAATAATATATGAAGTAAAATCCCTCTCTATCTCCCTCCCCTCTCTCTGTCACACTCCCCCCCGCAGTGCTAAGAAGAGGAAGCCTGCCTGGACAGACAGAGTGCTGTGGCGGCTGAGGGCCTCGGTGTCCCCTGGGCCTACCCATAATGCCGCTCTGCAGCGGGGCCTGACGTCCTGGCTGAGCAACGGGACAAAGGTGACGCAGCAGGCCTACCGCAGTCACATGGGCTTCACCGTCAGCGACCACAAGCCCGTCTCCGCTGTGTTCTCCCTGCAGGTGAGTCCCACCTGCGTGGAGCTCCACCCCCTCCCTCACAGCCCTAATCTGTGACCCCCACCTGACCTCCGCTGTGGTGGAAACAGGAAAAGCTCTCAGCAAACATTGCACGGTCTCTCCTGCTCTTTATCTCACTGGACGTGCCAGAGAAACATGAAATGCAAATTCAAATACATTTACAAACATTTTGGCACGTATCAGACTCTCCTATCCAGAGAGACAAAAGACGTGAGTACATTTAATGTTACATTTACATCCAGTTGACTCTCTTACCCAGACCAGATCAAGCTCAAAGTGCATCCTACAAAACAATACAAAATGTTACATATGCAAGACCACCATGATCTACACACCAACAAGAGCCAGTGTTAGATACAGGCTGCTCACTAAACCCAACACACGAGTGCTACACAATATACCCAACAGGAGTGTACCGTTCAACACCATAACAACACACACTGAAGTAAAACCTCCACAAAAAACTGAGGGAAGAAGATGCACATAATTAGTTAATTAACAATTGCAATATGAGACAGTGGCATGATAGAATATAATATAATAGCTGGGAAACAGTTATACTCTAAAGTTGTATTTAATGTAAAAACAGATCTACCACCAAAGTGATCCATCCCTGATGTGATCATGATCGCAGAAACTGCCACAGTTTTATTGCTCTGTAGTTTTGCATGAATGCATGACGTCTGTCTGTCTGTCCGTCCATCTGTCTGTCCCTCTGTGCTCAGTTCTCCTTCAAGGTGGACGTTCCCTTGGTGACTCTTGTGGTGGCGGAAGAGTGGAACAGTGTTTCAGACGCTACGGTCAGATTCAAACTGGCCTCAAACTTCTCCCGCAGTTCCTCAGACTGGATTGGCCTATACAAGGTAACCAATCAAATCTCTCTGTCAGGACACTCCAGTGACAGCTAGAGTTTCTGACAGGGCGAGCAGACAGCTTACCCTCATCCAATCACCAGAGCCGACTCCGTTTAAAGCAGCTCAGCTCGCAGACTGCGACTACATGGTGCTGTTGCTGTTGTTGCGGTTGCTGTTGCTGTTGTTGTTGTTGCTGTTGCTGTTGCTGTTGATGTTGCTGTTGCTGTTGCTGTTGCTGTTGCGGTTGCTGTTGCGGTTGCTGTTGCGGTTGCTGTTGCTGTTGCTGTTGTGTGTGAGTTTGCGGTTGGGGTTGTGTGTACGTTTGCATGTCTGTAAAAGGTGTGTTTCTCCAGGTGGGGTTCAGGCATCACAAAGACTATGCAGCGTATGTGTGGGCCAAACAGGAGGAGTCCGAACACCTGGCACAGGAACACCAGGTAGCAACCACTGCCCAGGAGAAACAAAACAGGCTTGGAACAAGAGTTCACACACAATACAGCAACTCAGGCCTAAGCAAATGCATGAACAAAGGACAGAGCTAAATTACACTACATTACATTCATTCAGCAGCCGCTCTTATCCAGAGAAACTCCCAGCACAAGGGAAAAGAGGTGAACCCAATAACTCATGAGCACATTAACTAAATGAGACATAGAACACAGGCAGTTATGAGGCCATCTACTGGCCATGGTGGGAAGCAGCAGCCATGTCCCTGACACACACTAACATACACACACACACACACACACTCACACACACTCACCCACACACACACATACACACACACACACACTAACACACACACACACAGACACGCAGACACACACAGTTTCATGCGTCTGTCTCCTTGTTCTGCAGGTCTGTTTCCCAGAGGATGATTTGCCTAAGGGCTGCGGGGAGTATATTGTGGGTTACTATAGCAACAATATGAACAGCATCGTGGGAGTGACAGAACCCTTCCAGGTCGTGACCTTCGCCATGGAATCTCTAGGCTTCTGACTGCTGTCGGTCCCGGTTCATGTGTTTGCAGCAGCTGTGTGTGAGGGTCAGCCGTGCTGAAACTCTTCCTCTCTACTGGTCTTCCTCGCCAGGTGGACCTGCCGCTGTGCAGCCCGCGGGTGCGCCGACGTTCGCGCTCCGCCAGCAGCTCGGAGGACGACAGCACACTGGTGCTGCTGCCGCCGCAGTCCCGCAGCCCGAGTCCGGCCACGCCCAAGCAGCGCAGCCGCAGCCGGAGCCCCGCCCTGCCCAGCCTGAAGGGCCTCAACCTGCGGCCACGCCCGCGCTCCCGCGACGCCGCCGGCCGCAGCCCCTCCCCCCGCGCCGCCGCCAAGAAGGAGCGGCTGGTGTCGCCCTCCTCGCCCGGCCCCGCCCTGCCGCGCAGCCCCGGGACGCCCGGGATCGAGGTCAGCGCCCCCGAGGCCCTGATCGCAGCCATCATGGGGCCTGGTCCGGCCGCACTGTGCGGGGCGAGGCCCCCGGGCGAGGCCAGGGATGCGGGGATGTGACAGGCCGGGGAGGAACGAGGCCGGGAGGAACGAGGCCGGGGAGGAACACGCTCTCCCTCCAGCGAGGACGCTTCCTGCGCGTGACCTGGGGTCAGCCGTACAGCTCCTCTATCGCTGGACTCCACCACCCTCCATCACCCCAGATCAGCACTGCGCGTCCAGGGTGACCACTTCACCACCCCATCCCCTCTACATCTTTAAGCCTTTGGGTTAGGGGCTGCTAGCATAGAGCAGTGTGCGCTGTTGTGCAGTAGCTCCACTGTGTGTGTGTGTGTGTGTGTGAGAGAGAGAGAGAAACGGTGTGTGTGTAGGATATGTGTTTTAGGATTACTGGTTGTTTACCTGTTATACTTGCCATAGAATGTTGCATATATCTGTTTAACTCTCAGATATCACTGTATTAGATGACACTCATCTGCAGAAGAGATTACTGCATTTTCTTGCATTATATTATACCTATAATAAATCAGTTTTCCTCTTTCAGTGATGAATCACGTGTACATGTGTTTGGTTTTGTTGATTTTCTTTTTGAAATGGACATAACATTTAAGCCCCATAAAATCATTGGCACCTCCTTGTACATCACATGGATATCTAGCTGTGCCTATCTGTGTGGATTAATGATACATGCTGCATCTCTATTTTTTAGTTTATTTTTTTAATACCTTATTTAAGTTCTATAAATATACAGTATTTTGTGAAGATTTAAATATTGTTGTGATCATTAGCGGTGTGCTTCAGAACGGCTGTGTGAAAGTACCTGTCCCAGCTGGCTGGGGATGAGTGTAGGCACAGAGGGAGGGTGAGTGAGTGGGAGAGAGAGAGGGTGAGAGGGTGAGTGAGTGAGAGAGAGAGGGTGAAAGGGTGAGTGAGTGAGAGAGAGAGAGTGAGTGAGAAGGGGGAGTGAGAGTGAGTGAGAGAGAGAGGGTGAGAGGGTGAGTGAGTGAGAGAGAGAGGGTGAGAGGGTGAGTGAGTGAGAGAGAGGGAGGGTGAGAGGGTGAGTGAGTGAGAGAGAGGGAGGGTGAGAGGGTGAGTGAGTGAGAGAGAGAGAGGGTGAGATTACATGAGCGTGAGTGTGCTTATAGCCCAAAGATTGTAGAGTGCAGGTTTGATTTCCCGGAAGGGTGGTTCTGTTGCACCCTTTAGCAAACTGCTGAATCTGAGCTGCTTCAGTAAACATTCAGCTGTATATGTATCACTTAAATGTATGATATGTACAATGTGAGGTCTGTAAGTTTCCCTGGATACTAACATCTGCCAAGCAAATAAATTCTGTAATTCTGTTCTCCTGGAAAGACTGTGGGAGTCTGTAACGCTTCAGAGTGCAGACACAAGAAAATACTAGTGTGTGTGTAATATACTGCTCTACTGCTCTTACATATGCAGTGTGGACTCCACTCTCTGCTGAATGTGAAGGTCATGGGTCACTCCCCCCAACCCCCCACCCCACACCAACACTCTAGGAAAGGGAGACAAACTGTCAAGTAAGTCAAACACCAAAACACTGAGTCGCAATGCAGGAATCAAAAGCATCTGCAGAGTCTGAATCTCTGAGTCTCTGAATCCATGGGAGGGGAGTCTGAACGAAAGATCGATTAGCGACGGGCTTCAGTGCAGCTGTGAGGATTATTCTCACTGAGTCTGCATGCTCATAAAGAGAGGATTATGGGGTTGATTGCAACACCTTTAACCTGAAGCTCTGACACCTGCCTGCTGATCCTAAAGAGCTCACAAACAGCAGTCTAGCTGTCTAGTGTCTACACTCACATTTAAATCTTACTAGGACCATTACAGTTGTCACTCTGAGTTAGAAATATGTGAATATTTGAATTAATTAAAGAATGAAGCATAGAGCAGTGTATCAAAGAATTCTTCTGAACTTGCATTTTTATGCGCAGCCACTAGATGGCTCTGGATTAAACATCACAGTCCGCTTCCTGCAGTATCTTTAATGGCAGATGCACCTTCTTAAAGGGCTTCTGCCAGATAAACCCCCACAAACCTCAAATCCAGATCAGTGCTGGATTAACACAGAAACTTCAAATCCATATTATTGTTGGGTTAACACAGAAACTTTAAATCCATATCTCTGTCTGGTTAACACAGAAACCTCAAATCCATATTATTGTTGGGTTAACACAGAAACCTCAAATCCATATCTCTGTCTGGTTAACACAGAAACCTCAAATCCATATTATTGTTTGGTTAACACAGAAACCTCAAATCCATATCTCTGTCTG
>CM032880.1:747500-802500 GCA_019176425.1 Megalops atlanticus | reverse complement strand
AAAATGATGAACGGACAGATGAACGGTTTCCATAATTCCATTATCGAGGACAGCTTTTTGTTCACGTCGGAGTCTGTGGGAGAGGGACACCCAGGTAACAGAGCGCAGTGTTATTGATGGGGTAACCAGCTAGCGCGCTAGCTACGTGTGACTGCTGTTTTAGCCGCGTGGTTTAGCTCTTACAAGGTCATACTAACGTAGAGTTGAGTTTGGACTAGCTGTGTGCATGAAACTGTCATTGCGTCGGGATGATGAGTACAGCGCCGCGGTGATCCACCTCCCTGAAGTCTGCCGGCTGGCCAAGAGAATTTTGGCAGGAACGATGCACAAGCACCGGGACTGTCAAATGCTGCGGCCTCCAGTTTGTCGCTAGCTGGTTAGTGCAGCTACAGCTAATAATCCAAGTAGCTAAGCGGGTAGCTTGCAGAGTGATGCTGGTGTTTCTGTCGGCTCGTATGCAGTAGGATGCGTACACATCTGGCCGGTGACGAATTGTTGTTCACCCTTGTTGTGTGTAATTTTCACTGCCTGCATGAACCGTAAACCTGACTGCGCAGCTGTGTGACGGCAGCGCGAGCGCGAATCTCGCGCCGAGACTTCCCTTAGCGATCGCGTGACAGCTCGTGCACGTGCGCTCCGGACAGTTGCAGACTCTTAATATTATTTATTGGCTGGCCAATATTCTCCCAGCAGCCACCTTCCCAAACGTGCTTCACTGTGGATTCTAGCAGTGCAGTTGCTGTTAATGTAGCTAGAATATTTTTAACCGGACAGATCAGGGTTGTTTAAAGATTGCTATGAATCTGTAACTAGCCTGCTAATTGGCCGAGAGCAGTTTCGCCGTCATCTCGGATGCTCTTGTCGTTGAACCTTTAGACGTTAAGCATTAAGGCTTCCTGTCCCAATCCCAGCTCACGGTGGAGCGGCGTGTGTCCACTGTGATATTATGCGCGTTATGGGCGCCGGTATGCTGGCGCAGGTAAGGATAATGTTGTGGGGGAATTGTGTAGGTGTGGAATGGCCAGGAGCAACAGCAGCTGGAGGTACTGCTACGTGTCCTGCACTCTGTGAAAGGTCAGGATCGTGAAACTGTAATTCCTGCGTAGAATTCCGTGGTTCCTGAGACTCACACTTCTCTCCTCAGTGGTTCTAACTGCTCTCTCCTGTGTTGTTTTGACAGATAAAATCTGTGACCAGATCAGCGATGCTGTGCTCGATGCCCATCTGAAGCAGGACCCTGATGCCAAGGTGGCCTGTGGTGAGCGCCCCCTCCTGGTGGACAGATGCCACCTCCTTCAGCTCTTTAGTGCTGTGATTGGCTGGGCTGTGTCACATGGCCGCCTGGGCCAGTAGTGGGACACCATTATCACACACGCACGTGCACTCACACACACGCACATACAGACACACACACACTCACACACGTTGCCTCCTCTGACTGCAGGGGGTGCTGTAGGCCCCTGGGGGAGGAGGTGATTTGTGGTAGCAGTACGGCGTGTTTGAGAGGTGGCCTCTGATTGGCTGTACTGATCATGTGACCCTCTGGCTGTCCCGTTCCGCAGAGACGGTGGCTAAGACCGGGATGATCCTGCTGGTGGGAGAGGTGACGTCACATGCCAACGTGGATTACCAGAGGGTTGTCCGAGAGACCATCAGACACATCGGCTACGACGACTCCTCCAAAGGTATTCCCTGCCACTTTGTTTCCTCGTTCGGCCTTGGTGCACAGCCTGTCGGTGTGCCAAGGGGGTGTGCCAGGTGGGGGGCCCGTCAGTGTGCTGGGGGGGTATTTCAGTGCTGCTGTGCGATTTGCCCTCATACCCCACGTTTCTGCCCCAGGCTTCGACTATAAGACCTGCAACGTGCTGGTGGCCCTGGAGCAGCAGTCTCCTGACATCGCGCAGGGCGTCCACCTGGACCGGAGTGAGGAGGACGTGGGCGCAGGGGACCAGGTGAGACGCGCTCGACAGGTCTGTGGGCCAGGAGTCAACACCTGAGCTGCAGGCCTGGCTGTCAGCCTGCTCTAAATGAAGCTAGGATTGTACTGTTGTGTGAGTGTGTGTGTGAGTGTGTGTGTGTGTGTGTGTGTGTGTGAGTGTGAGTGTGAGTGTGTGTGTGTGTGTGTGTGTGTGTGTGTGTGTGTGTGTGTGTGTGTGGTGTGTAGTGTGTGTGTGTGTGTGAGTGTGAGTGTGTGTGTGTGTGTGTGTGTGTACGTGTGTGTGTGTGTGTGTGTGTGTGTGTGTGTGTGTGTGTGTGTGTGTGTGTGTGTGTGTGAGTGTGTGTGTGTGTGTGTGTGTGTGTGTGTGTGTGTGAGTGTGTGTGTGTGTGAGTGTGAGTGTGAGTGTGAGTGAGTGTGAGTGTGTGTGTGTGTGTGTGTGTGTGTGAGTGTGTGTGTGTGTGTGTGTGTGTGTGTACGCGCTCTTGTTTGTGTTGTTGATTAACTGTGCGCCGGCGCCCCCCGCAGGGCCTGATGTTCGGTTACGCCACGGATGAGACGGAGGAGTGCATGCCCCTGACCGTCATCCTCGCCCACAAACTCAACGCCAAGATGGCGGAACTGCGCCGCAACGGCTCGCTGCCCTGGCTGCGGCCCGACTCCAAGACCCAGGTGAGTCCCGCGCGCTCCGCGAAACTCTCCCTGCCCCTGTACCTGCCCCCTCACCCCCTCATCGCCCCCCTCACCCCCTCCCCCTCAGCTGAGTGCCTCTAGTGAGGAAACGCTGTTTCTCTGGTAGCTGCTGTGGCCCCGGCCATTAGCAGGACTGGCTCAGAGTGAGGTGTAGTTCTGTGACAGCAGAGAGGGGTGGTGTTTCGGAGTCCGGCGTGACCCGCCTGCCCCCCGCCCCCAGGTGACGGTGCAGTACCGGCAGGAGCGTGGGGCCATGGTTCCGGTGCGGGTGCACACGGTGGTGGTGTCGGTCCAGCACGACGAGGATGTGTGTCTGGACGAGATGCGTGACGTGCTGAAGGAGCGGGTGGTGAAGGAGGTGGTGCCCAGCGTCTACCTGGACGACGACACCATCTTCCACCTGCAGCCCAGCGGCCGCTTCGTCATCGGTGGCCCGCAGGGCGACGCCGGCCTCACCGGTCGCAAGATCATCGTCGACACGTACGGCGGGTGGGGCGCGCACGGGGGCGGGGCCTTCTCCGGGAAGGACTACACCAAGGTGGACCGCTCCGCCGCCTACGCCGCCCGCTGGGTGGCCAAGTCGCTGGTGAAGGCAGGACTCTGCCGCAGGGTCCTGGTACAGGTGAGGAGGGGTCCCACGGCTCCCGTCCCGCATCCCTCGAGTTTACGGTTACACCCCCAGCTGCCAGTCCTGTGCCTCTCTCTGATCATCGCCTTTACCTGCGCCGCCAGGTGTCCTATGCCATCGGAGTGGCCCACCCCCTCTCCATCTCCATCTTCCACTACGGGACGTCCCAGAAGAGCGAGCTGGAGCTGCTGGAAATCGTCAGGAGGAACTTTGACCTCAGACCAGGGGTCATCGTCAGGTAAAGCGCTGATTGCGTGGGACAGACTGCACGTGCTGCCCTGTGAGCTGATTGGCTGCTGGGTAGATTGCTTTTGGTTGGTTTGTGTGGTGGCTGCTGATTGGCTGTCTGAAGGGGCTGGGTGTTGGGAAAGCTGCTGATTGGCTGCTGTTGGCTCCTGTGTTTCAGGGATCTGGAGCTGAAGAAGCCCATCTACCAGCGGACGGCAGTGTACGGCCACTTCGGGCGGGACGGCTTCCCCTGGGAGGTGCCCAAAAAGCTGAAATACTAACTCAGCGGTGCACCCCTCCCCCTGTGGGTGTATACTACAGAGAAGCCCACAGACAGGGACCGCCCGCTCCTTAGACCCCCCCCTCACAGATGCACACTCTGCTGTCCTCTCAGAAACCCAGTCCAAACAGCTCAGCTCAGCCCAAACCGCAGGCCTGAGGCAGCGAGCAGGTGCCAGAGCGCCCACCTGTGGTCAGTCTGAGGGCCTGCAGGACCTCGCAGCAGTATCCCAGGCCACACAGTGGGAGGTGCTGAAGCTGTCCTCTTCCTGTCCGGGGTGACCTCTGAACCTCACTTCCTGTGGGGCGTGGCCTCACAGGTCAGGTTCATTTTGTTTAAATGCTCACTAAAAATCCCTTATGCACCAAAATGCAAAATCACTAAAAAAATGCTGTTGTCGTTTGCTCTTGGTGGAGCTCTGGCTGCTCTGTGTAAAGGATGCTAATCCCACAGTCGAGGGTTTTTAAAACTTCCCTGACACCCCCCTGTCTGTGCTTTTCCTCTTTTTTTCTGGTGGAGGGAATTGTGGCATATTTGGGGAAAAAGGTGTTTTTTAAATTCATAACTGCTATGCATCATAGGCTGCTGAGCAAGTCCTAAAAATCCATGGGCCCCTGCACAGACCTGTCTGACGTATTACAGAGAAGTCAGAAGCTGCTGTCCTGCTGGTCTTCTCTGCAGGGTGCTGTGCTTTTAATGGGTATTTATGGTCACTCTTTCAGAGAAAGTGATTCCATACTTCCAGACTTTCCTCAAACGACTGTTTTTTCCAGAAATGTTTTTTTTTACTCAACAGTAGGGGTTAGATGCACACATTCCCCTTCTCAGGTCATGACTGCAGGTGTAGCTACAGAGAAGCCTGCTCCCAGCATGCACTGGGGGAAGGGGGTGGAGCTCCCATTACAGTACTGTCATCTGCTCTGGAACTGGGCGTGGTACAGAGAAGCTGCAGTTCCAGAAGGCAGGTTTCTGTCACTTTTTATTTTATAATATTTTTTAGTCTAAATGCTATAATATTTGTGTTTTGTTTCTGCGGTTCCTGTCCCTGTGGTCCAAAGTGTGCTACAGCCACAGGGGGCTCTGGCTGGCTGGTGTTCGCAGTGTTCTGATTGGATGACTGGGTTGCTGTGTTGATCACACTTCCTTATGTATCCTAGCTGCCTGTATGGTGGGAGAGGCAGAGTCTGCCTGGCAGGAACAGAGAAGCCGGGCCTGTTCCTCTCTCTGGGGCGGGTTTGTTCTATTCAGGCTGGTTACTGTGAAAGTGCCTTTTCTCTTAACCCCCTCCCTCCTCCCGCCTGTCAGACGTTTCAATAAAAGAAGTCTTTCCTGAAGCTGTCTCTCTGGCTGTTCTTTCACACTGAGGATGTGTCGTCTGTCTCAGAGTGGTGTGAAATAGGCTGGTTATACTCACCTGCACAGTCAGCAGAGCTCATATCCTCCGACACCAGCACTGCAGCCCGCAGCTGGAGCTGGGCTTCAGACCCACAGCTCTCTGTCTCATAAACACACCGCTATGCTTAAGTCACTGGGCTTTGAACCAAACTGGAGTTTTTTCAGTAAAATATCCAGCTGTTTTCATGGATGACATTTAAAATGACAGCTTTCCAGAAAAAGGATGATTTCTTATTACTGGAGGCGGGGCTCGATCCTAAAGTGGGTGTGGCTATCATACTGTTGTTGACTTCATTGGTTCCAACATGATGGAGATTGACAGCACATGGTGGCTCTGCCTGTTATGGAGGTCATGAAGCCTCATCTCACCAATCAGAAACCACTGTTATTGACTAGCATAGACAACACTCTTGCACCGAGTTATTGGAGTTGCTTTTGCTTTGGACAGGATTATGTAAGCGACTGTTCACTGCAGCTTAAAGGCAGAGCAAGTGGGGACTTGACCCTGTATCCTGATCGAGACCGATTCCTTACCCAGTGCACTGCAGCGAAGACAAGCTGTAAATCATTTGTGGAGAGACTTCAGACAACCCCTGCAGTAGCTGTTCTCTGCTTTTGTGCAACGTTGCGCAACAGAAGTTATATTTTACAACAGGAGTTACTCAACCTGAGGCCACAAGCATTTTACAAGGTAAATGTTTCAGAAGATCCCGGAAAAATGACAACCTGTAAAATCAAAGTTAAAGGGGAACTGATTGTTTTTAATGTGAGATCGGTTTACTCCTGTCGAAGGCGGTGGGTCTTCCATGGCCTGCTAACTGATTGACATGCATTTTGCATATCTTTACACATGGATATGTAAAAAGAGTGTGGCTTATCCATTTGTTCCAAGGTGCCCGAAAGGGCAAATCTTTGCACACTTGAGATGATCTGGAAGAGTGAGATTTTTTGATGGATGGATTTTTCTCCTTCCAGTGCCATCCTGAGCTGCAGCCCAAGTGAGCGGAATGCATGCGTACGTGGCCTGCAGGTGAATCCAGCTCAGACACTCATACCTGTGTTAGCTCTGATTCTGCATGCACTTATGTAAATGAAACATTTTGTGTTTTTTAAAGACAGGCCACAGAGTGCTTCACAGGTCACATGGGAGGTGCCTGATAAACAGCACACCAGTGCTCCCAGCTGGCAGCTGCTGTCTCTGACTCAACAGCAGCCTGCCCAAGATAGAGGCTCTGTAACACACTGTAGCAAAGAGAGAGAGCAGTCACCCCACCCAGCCTTGAACCCGGGTCTACGGGGTACCAAACTGCAACTTTGACCGCGACGCCAAAGAGCCAGGCTCGTTGGTAGTGACGGCACTCCGTCGCACACACACACACAAATGCACACGCGCACGCACGCACACACGCACACAAATGCACACGCACGCACGCACGCACGCACGCACACAGACACACACACCCCACACATACACACACACACACACATTATTTATTCTGGTTCCACCATGTCAGTCTCAGCTACAGATGTCTCAGTGATCTCTCAGTGCTCATGCCAGGCCAGTCGTGCAGTGGGATGGTGCTGAGAGCACAGGCCTCGGTGCCCTGGGGTCTGGCCGGAGAGCGTGTGTTTATGGGGTTTAGGCTGCTGATTGTGCGGGAGCAGGACGCTGTCTCTCCTGCAGCAGCATGTGGTGTGTGGTTGCGTAATGCCTCACGTGAGCGTGTGTGTGTGTGTGAGAGAGGGCCTGGTGCCAGCCAATCGCAAAACAAGCTGGGGGATCTGGCTTTGGAATGCATGGGAGTGTGTATAATTTTTTTTACCTCTCTTATTCATAAGAAAAATCACATGAGGTGCAGACAGGGAAGAGGGGTGTGACTGAGCTCCACCAATCGGATGACAGAGAACTCCCCCAAAAAGGGCTTGTGTAACAGACAGGATGGGGGGGCGGGAGGCTGCGGCTGATGAAGACGGAGTTCATCTTCATCATCTTTACTGAGGTGTGCAGCAGCCGGTCCCTGCTGCTGGACACTCCACGGGACGTTACTGTGTAAATATTTCACAGCATGCATGACATGCCCATTTGAAAATTACAATTTACAATTTGGTATTTCGCAGACGCTTTTAAACTAAAGCGACTTACAAATAGTGCATCAATCAGGTTTGGTTAACTACCCCATAAGCAAAAGATCGCAGTAGGAATGCAAACTAATTATTTACAGTACCATGCTCCTGTATATCCTGCAACAATAGAACAGAAATCTGCAAGCAAAACCTGGAATACATTGTAAAAATGGAATATATTGTAGTACATTGTTGTTCAGCCCAATAATATATTGCAAATACATAAATATAAAATATATTTACTAAAAGCATAAATATATATAACAAAATGGTAGCTGTATATATTTTCACTAATATTGATTGAACTAAAAATATGTAATCTCAAATATAATATCATATTATTTCTGTATGCATGTAGTGTGGATGGTGTAATGTCACCCTGAATAAATTCTAACAATAATAGTAATAATAATCAGAATCATAATAGCTGCAGACCTTCACACCTCATTACTTTCCTGAAAGCCTGAAAGATACATGCCTCCATGTGATCTTTGGGTTTAAGGCGTTAGTTTAGGAGCATTATCTTAGGAACGTTATCTCAGGTGTCTGTTTTGGATCCGAATTCAATCGAAGTTTAGTTTTAATCTCGATATCCTTACAGGACTAAGGAAGCGTGTAACAAGTGACAAGGCAGTCACTGTATTTTGTTTCGTTTTTATAAAACAGATGTTTTATACTGTGCGTAATTACATGGTTTAGTGCTGCAGTGTGCTAAAAGTAACCTATGTGTTTTTTTTTTAACAGATCTTGTCACGATTTTAGTCATCTTTGAAAGTGAATCTTACGTGTTGAAACGGTAACAGCGCCTCCTAAAGGCAATTCCTTATTCTGTTGCAAAAGCTACAACTCCACTGTCTTTTAAATAATAATTTTACTGCTTTGTACTGTACTAGCAATTGGTGTGTGATTGCCAGCTGGGGAACCCTCGACTCCATGCGATAATCGCCGCATAAAGTTAGGACCTCTCTTTAACGCCTCACCCAAAGGTGAATTCCATTCCATTCAGAATTCCATTCTGTTTGAATGAATTAGTGCAATTTTATGTGCTATTTTATTTATTATGTATTACAAAGCACTGAGGACCAAATCATGGGCAGCCTTCCGCTAACTTTCATCTTTCCAACAAAACGCTGTTCAGATGTCACTGTCTGCACTGAGCTGTGCTGTGGCTGAAGGTGTCTGCAGAAAAAATTGCTATAGCAATCTTTCAGGGATCCAGTCTTGCAGAGATTTCATCATACGGCTGAAGCCTAAACCGTCTGCCTCAGATTACCAGCCTCTGAACAGTAAACACTGCCCCCTAGTGGATTGATAATGGCAACACCTATTCTGTGTGCATGCGCGCCTTTGCATTTGGCAGGGATAGTAGGCGACACCTGCCTGTATAGCGGGGGATTGCGTCACACCCCTCCTCCCTGTCTGCACCTCATGTGATTTTTCTTATGAATAAGAGAGGTAAAAAAATTGTACACACTCCCATGAACGTGTATGAAGCTAAAGGTTCACACTGATCCAGGAGGTATGATGTACGAAATTCTGTGAATGTGTGTCCTTTTTGAGGTATTATATTTAGCACAAAATGATAATGAATTTCAGAACAGCCTGTTCGGCCTCAGAGCTGTTTATTCCTGCTTTGTGAGGTCATTTTTAGGATTCTGAAATACGCGTACATGTTATGATGTGATTGTACAGGGGGAAATGTGTATTCTTTCACTGGGATGAAGTCTAAGACAAAAGTGTTTTTGACTGACATTATTTCCAATAAAAATCGTTCTTCTTATGGTTTTTATACAAATCAGTCTCAACTCAGTTTCATTTCAGTCTTTTTATTCATGCTTAAAGAAGTGGCAGTCAAACGATTTCCAAATATGATTAGCATTTGACTTAAAAAAACAAAAGTCTGATAAAAACACATCCATGCTGTACATATGTGTGAAACTCATGATATAATGGAGCTACTGTTTCTTCAGGAAACATGTAAGGCATATTTTAGTTGCTTGACCCTGAATTCAGTGGGTTACTCCATCTATGGTGCTGGAGTTTCCTGAGTAAAAGTGCGTGTTTTATCTTATCTAGAGGAAATCACTGGCTCAATATTGACATTCAATGAGCTTCTCTTTGCTTGTACATATTCTAGCGTGATAATAAAGACAAATGAATGTGCTCTGTACAGTTTCCGTTACTGTCATTGTTGCATTGTGTGGTGGATGGCCTGAGCAATAAGAAAAATATCAGCTTTGATTAAAAAATCAAATACAATCACAAAAGGACTGTGAAATAGTGCAAATTGTACAATCTGTGCAAATAGCAAAGCAGATATTGGCGTTTCTCCATTATTGATATATGATATGCGTTTGATAAGCAATGTTAGTGAAGCTGGAATCATGCGCAGGAATCCTGAAGAGTCGTCTTTGGAGCAAACATCTCACGTTCAGTCTTCATTCACAGCCTGAGACCTGGGGGTCAAATACATACTTATATCCTCTGTCATGAGTGAGTGAGTGAGTGTGTGTGTGTGTGTGTGTGTGTGTGTGTGTGTGTGTGTGGCAGTGAGAAAGAGAGAGAGAAATTGTTCTAAAGTGCAGTGTGAGCATTGTGTGTCAGTTTTTAAAAGTTTGTGTAAAATCTAATAACAAGTAAAGCATTTCAATTACTGCACATCTTCAGAGAATCCTAGCGTGAGGAGAACTCTGGGTCAGCTGATATCTGCAGTATCACTCAAATCCTACACAATATCGGAAGTTAATATCTGTTCAGAATTAAATTAATATTGACCAGACTCATCAACATTTTCAGTGACTGCTATGCTGCGTGGTGCTGGGATACTGTGAAGAAACCCTACAGGTGTATGTTGATTGGGCTGTTTACCATCCAATCAGTGGGCTGGCCTGGTGCTCAGGGGCAGGGCTTACTTCCACAGGTACTCCTGGCAGAAGGACACAGACTGCAGGAAGAAGACAAACACATGAGGCCTGACTGGCACTTTCAGGGGACAGCCGGGGGTTTGTGGTTCCTGCAGGTCAGTGAGTCGGGGGGAAGTGCACCCAGAGCATCGGTCTGTGAGAGGGGCGGGGACCGGGAGGGGGTGTGGCCATGGCATGCTGGACTCACGTTACACTCTTTCGCCGTCTTCATGTCCCTGCAGGTGTAAATCCTGCCCTTACTGCAGGGGTCCCCGCCCTCTCCAGCCTCCCTGTCCATGGCACACAGGAGCGCCCCCTACAGACAGGATAAACCAGATTACAGCCAAAGCGGTTAAAGGCTGAAACCTACAGGCCACAGGCCAGAGCCTGCTGATATCCCTGCCAGAGTGACACGGAGCTGCGGGTCATAATCACACCTCAGTCCTTACAAGGGGCACTTTATGTAATTTATGGATACGGATGTCCTCCTAATGCATAAAGGATGATGATGATGATGATAATAATAATAATAATAATAATGGGTTAATGTAGACGTTATGCACCTTAGTACTATCTGTATATGGGGTTACTGGGCTAAATCTCTGAACTCTCCCCAGCGTGGACTGGGCCAGTTCTGAGGCGGATTCTGGAGTCTGTAGGTTCTGCAGTGTTAAGCTGGCATGTATTATATTACATCTCTGTGTTCAGTGTGAACTCAGCAGCTCTTATTCTGTAAGTACTGCAGTGTTGAGTCGCTGTGTTGTGCGTGATAACGGCTCTCTGTACCTGACAGACATCCAGCACATTCCCTGGTTTACCCAGAATCCTCTGCAGAGTAGGCCCGTGGCGCTGGGTGAAGGTGTCACACTGAAACCAGAAAAAAGACAAACATAAAAGCAGCTCCATCTCCTGGGGAGGTCAGAGATCAGGGAGAAGAGGAAGTCCATCAAACAGCAAACTCCACAACACAGCAAACTACAAAAACACATCACATCACAGCCTACCAATCACCAGCACACCCAACACAACCCATCACTCCACTCTCCCCGGGAGGGGTGGGCGGGGCTGGTGTAGGAGAGGGCGTGACAGGTTGGTGTAGGGGTAGCCCTCACCTCAGGGATGGCGGTAGGATGCAGGTCACAGACGGACTCCAGAAAAGAGGAGGCCTGATGCTCTGTGGCGTTGGAACCCAGGTGGAACCTGGCCAGAACCTCCAGGGTCTGACACGCATCACAGTCTGAAAGAGGGAGGGAGGGAGGGGGAGATGAACCTACAGATCAGCTCAGATTCACAGAAAAGGATGAAGGAGAAAGCGAAGAACCAACTGCAGCTGGAAACTGTCACAGGACCTGGAGGAGAGCAGGGTGAGTTGTCATGGCAACAGGGCCGTACCTGTGCCGGGGTTCTCCTGGGTGGTGCAGATCCTAAGCAGGGAGCACACGGTCTCAGGAGTGGCCCAGGACAGCAGGAACGCCATCACCTGTCGGACGTACTTATCCACCAGGGCCTGGCAATCGTCCTTCATCTTACCCGGCAGCAAGATACACCCCTTGCTCAGGAATTGTATTATGGCTTCCTGTGAGGGACACACAGACAGGGGGAGAGGAGGTGAGAGGAGGTATCAGAACCTATCAGAACCTGTGTGTGTGTGTGTGTGTGTGTGTGTGTGTGTGTGTGTGTGTGTGTGTGTGTGTGTGTGGGTGCGCATGTGTGTGTGTGTGTGAGTGTGCATGTGTGTGAGAGTGTGTGTGTGTGTGAGTGAGTGTATGTGTGTGTGTGTGTGTGTGTGTGTGTGTGTGTGTCAGTGAGTGTGTGTGTGTGTGTGTGTGTGTGTGTGTGTGAGAGTGTGTGTGCGTGTGAGTGTGTGTGTGTGTGAGTGAGTGTGTGTGTGTCAGTGAGTGAGTGTGTGTGTGTGTGTGTGAGTGTGTGTGTGTGTGTGTGTGAGAGTGTGTGTGTGTGAGTGAGTATGTGTATATGTACCTCAGTACTGGGCATCAGGCTCTCCAGGCTCTTGACGAGATAGTGACAGAGGGTGCACTGCACAGAGGACTGCACCTGGGCCAGCAAAGACAGCGTGAGACAGACAGACAGACAGACACTTCCTGACATGAGGCCTCTAGCAAAAGACATCAGTGCACATGTGCACACAAACACTCAGACAAATGCACACACACATATGTACACATACACAATTACAGATACATGCACATGTACACATGCAGACATACACACCTACACATCTACACACACACACACACACACACAGGTGCAGACACTCTTACCTCTGTCATAGTGCCTGCCCCAGGCAATATACGGGCCTCTGCGATATAATTGGTCAGCAGTTCCAGCTCCTTGCCTTGTGATTGGCTATGGCACAGTCCCAGCATTGTGCATATCTGACTTGGCTTCTGCAGAGAGTAAATGGTGTCACTGCAGCTGGTTTTTGCCTTAAATCATGCTCACTTTGGGAGGGATTACAGAAGGAGAGAGTACAGCACACTACAGACAGCAATCTAATGCCAGGGGGTCATTTAGCAGCCCTTTCACTCAATTTCACAATCACCGGCTGGATAAGCCCTATGAGTTACTGCATTTCATCCCAATACGGGTCTGAATAATTTTAATATTTTTATATTTAATATATTTATTTATAATATTTACAAAATTATGGATTATTATCATAGTTTTTATTAATAATATTAATATTATTTATACTATTTATATTTAATATTTCATAGTAATAAAATATACACTGAACATGCAATGTACTCTACTCATTGCTGAAATTGCATTGTTAAATACTCAGTGCTGAACATTTAGTGTTGAATACTGAGTGTAGCTTGTGTAGTGCTGAATATGTAGTATTAAATGTGCAGTGTTGAGAGTGCTTTCTCTCAGTGTTGGGACACCCACAATGAATCCAGTCAGGAACTTAATGGCCATGGGCAGGTACTTGGCGACCTGGTCCTGGCAGAGGTTCTGGGTTTGGGTGCCAGGCAAACGGCTGCACAGTTCGTCCAGGGTCTCCTTGATCTTCTCCTGGAGGGAGGGGCGTACAGTTTAGTTAACTACAGTGGGATTAGTTCACTTGACTGGCTTGAGATATCTTTAAATGATGGCAAAACAAAAATCTGTTACACTTTTGCAGATGAGGTGAGACACTGTGCACACGCAGAGAGGTCGGAGGTCGGATTCACAGCTTCAGTCAGATGTGGTGAAAGGTGCTGTGGTTAGCTCTAACAGTTTCGCTTCTGTTTTTTTCATTCTATGAAATGGGAAGTGACTGTCCAGAGCTACATTTCTAGCAACATCCGCTGAGCAAAATTAACTTTATCAAACCATCAGTGCACCTGTTTCACTCAAAACTGCTCAGCAGTTTACTGAAAAAAGGTTCTGTGTTCTCCATTCTCAACATGAAAGACGCCTTTCAGAATCAGAATCAGACTTTATTGGCCAAGTATGCTTCTACACATACAAGGAATTTGACTGTGGTTCCAGCAGCTCTCATAGTGCTTACATAGAACAACAGTGGCAACAACAAATACCAAACAACAGTAGCATTACAACAGCAACAGAAGTGTTACAAAACAACAGTAATGTTACAACACAACAGTAGTGTTACAACACAATGGTAGTGTTACAACAAATTATTGTTGCAACAACAGTGGTGTTACAGCAGTAACAGCAGTGTTACAACAATTTCACTTAAACAGTAAACACCATACTTTGATAAGTACATGTATGAAGCTGTTAGCAACCCTTTAATCAGATAATTTAAACTAATTTCATTTGAAACTTGCAGAATGTGATGAAACATGCGATGACTGCCAGATCATGCAGATTTGTGCTGCACGACATGAGGAAAATCAGGCCCCACCTATCTGAGTATGCTGCGCAGCTCCTTGTCCAGGCTTAAGACTAGACTACTGCAGTGCTCTGGCTGGCTGGCCAACCTGCATGCACCATCAAGCATCTGCAGTTGATACAAAATGTGGCTGCATGTCTGGTTTTCAACCAGCTGAAGAGGGCCGACGTTACCCCTCTCTTAGACCCGCTCCACTGGCTCCCTGCAGCTGCCCGCATCATGTTCAAGGCCTACATGCTTGCATTCAGGATGACCAACAAAACTGCACCACTTGTATCTCTGCAGATAGCTTGTCTGGCCAACTGTTGAAACTTGGTCATGCAGCACTTCTAATATTGTTGCCTCCTTATATGATTTTTTGCTTGAGTTGTATTCTGCCTCACTTGTAAGTCACTTTGGATAAAAGCATCTGCCAAATGAATAAATGTAAATGTAAATGGAAAATACCTTTGGTTTAATGAAGCACTCACCTGGGTGTCCGTGTTGGAGATCATGTCCACGAAAAGCTCGAAGATCTGGGTGCAGTCCTTGCAGCTGTCCAGCGCCTGTGGAGGGAGGAGATCAGCTCATACGGGCGTCATTTCCGCCACGCCGGGGAAAGTCACACTCTTCTTGATTTAAAGAAATTAATTATTCTCTCTGACGAAGACTGAAGGTGAGAGGCGAAATTTTACGACGCAGTACAGCCCAACATAAACACTGGTTGCATGTCCGCACCAGAGAAAACACACATGACGTTCAGGATGATGTCAAGAAAAGATTCATGAGGAAAGGTGGGCGCAGAAACTCACCTCCGACACAACGCTCCTGTCCCGCGCGCTCTGGCCGCGCTGCGCATCCAGGACCCGCGCGTGCGCTGCGGAGGTGCAGAAAACAGGCGCGTAAAACAGCGCACAGCGAGCAGCCGAACTGCGGGTGCATCACTCTCTCAGAAGCAACAGCGTTTCTCTTCAGTGGAATCTCTTACTTTCATGCCTTTCGACCACAGCATCACCGCAACATGTGTGCTTTCACCTCAGTCATTCACAGTGATTTTGGAAATATAGTATATCATATCTGTTTGCATTTGGGATATTTTATGTAATTCAAAGCAGTGACAACGGAATTGAAATGACAGTAATAATAAACCCAAATTAAATCGAGTTCAGCTTGTGAAATATACGGGAATTGGTATAATTAATTAAGAAACTTTTTATGAACGTGATTAATTAATTAGATACCGGTATCAGAAAGTCACACACTATTAGCGCCTAAATTCATTCTTGAAAGCATTCGATAGTTGCACCAGAAAGTGCTCTGAGATTCGCGAGTATGAATACAGGAAGGATATTTCATATTTTCATTTTGACATTTATTTTTTACATTTATCATTTGTCATTTATATTTTGACATTTTGCCATTTGTCTTATCCAGAGCCACTTCCAACACTTCGTAGACGATAAGGATAGGTATTTGACAGGTATTTAAATATTCAGGTATTCAGACTGCTTTTAAAAGACATCTGCCTTCATTAAAAAAAGACATGGATTTATTGAAAATTGTTTTTAATATAATTAATGGAATTAAAGCGGCAAACAATGATTTCATATTTAGTAAAGCCGTGGATATTTAAAAGGGTCTTACCTGCGCTTTGGGAGGCGATGAAAATCAAGATCGCAAACTTGAAGGCAGCCATCGTACCTCAGTCTGTCAGAACCCAAATCTGGTCTGTGTGGGACCACCGACGAACGCCAAGGTATATTGGAAAAAGGAGGCGCTATGAAATAAAGACGAGCCAATCACAGCTCCCGGGGGCGGGGCGGCTGCGGAGGGTGCGTTTCATCCCTAATTGCGCGTTGGCCCCACATCATATCCTGTGACGTGTTGAGTTCAATGCATTTACATTTCGTGTCTTAATAGAGGCTCTTACCCAAGGAGCGCAGAAGAAATGCGTTTATCTAACGTTACATTTACATCCACCTCAAAGAAACATTCGTGAATCTTCAATAACTACCCGCTGACAGTCTACTCTCTGCTAAATGGCAAAATGTAAACGTCCTGAAGACGAATTATCATTTAGAGTTGTTCAGGACGATGTGTCAGTTTTCTGCTAGTATGTCAAATGGTTTGCAACGGGTGGTCACACGGGTGGTTAACAGTCCCAATAATAGGCTACAATATAAAAAGTAGGTACTAGGTACATTTTCGTGTATGTGTATTTTTGTTCTTTTGCAGAATATTTATGACCTTAAGTACATGGACCGAAGAGCATATCATTATTAACTGTTGATTATATAACAAAATTAATTCTTACAGCCCGGACAACACCAAGACTATTAGGAACGGCCGGGCGAAGGTACGTTTTATAGTGACACCTGCTGTCCGATGAAGAAATTGCATAATTAATCTGCGCAATCTGGGTGAGTTTATATTACAAATTGTCCATCTGGACAAAACTTGTCTCTGGGACATACCATGTGCACAGCAGGGACATATTGGGGTTTTATAATATTAATATGTGGCATACATTTTGCGAGACATCCCTGTTGTGTTCACTGAGACCCCTTCTCAGTTAATTATCATTCCGTACCCAGTTGTTTGTGCCTTATGTGCCACTGCGTTACTCAGCTGTTTGTGAAAAACGAAAAGTAAACACAGCACTCGCCTAAACCTAACGTCGGTTTCCTCGTTATTTAAATACAACAATCCCTGAGAACGAATTGTCGTTATATTCGTGATAAATTCGCACTCCCGGTTCGGTATAACAGAATGGCTGGCTTCACCTATGTTATTTTTTTCGCACTGGGGAAATCGCCTTCGGTATTTTCCTCCAGAGAGTGTTTCAGAGCTGAGGAAGAATTGTATAAAGAACGACAGTACTTCGTCCTTACTTTTCAAAAAATAGAGCAAATTTCTTAAAACATTCTTGATAATTTGTATATTAATACAATTGCTGGAAAAATGTTAATTTGATTGAAAAAAAAACAGTGGACTCTGTTGTTTAATGGTTCAGATTCCACACACTCATGTGCACACGCATGATTTGCAGTAGTAGAAATGAAGTTTATTGTATTTTTGACTCTCTGGTTTCAGTGGTCTGATAACAGCGTGGCACTGACACTTTGCACCAGTGAATGATGTATTATGTTGTAAACTACACTGGCCCTCATTACTGCCTGCCTGCTGAAGAAAACAAAAGGTTTATGGGAAATCTGTGGCCCATGTGTGTTTCAGTATTAGCGCTGACAGTGATCTTATCACGATGAACAGATCCTCCAGATCATCTGAAATGTCTACAGCCTAGACAAGGTCCCTCAACAAATGTCATATTGGTTTAAAAGGAAACGAAACTTCTCAGTTTATCTGTTACTTTGTCTGGGTAGCTCCCCCTGGTGGTCATTTCACAGCTCCGTCGCTGCTGTAACACAGGAGGCACTGCAGGCTTTTAGCACTAGCTCTGCTCAGGTAACCACCACCTGCATCTGCATTTACAGCCTCCCCTCTGTGTGAAAACCTATCCTTTCTGCTTCCCTCTGTCACTGGCACCAGCACTGCTGAGGATGGCACACTGAGCTGATCTGAGACACTGCTCCAGTCTCTCCATCTGCAAAGCTGGTCCATTCCTGTGAAAGGGAATTTCCACCTGACTGTAATGTGCCACACACAGGCTGCTTCTCTCCCTCAGGCCTCTTCCTTGCAGGTGTAGGTGCTGAGCACTCCTGCTCAGCGGGGGTGGGTTTACATTAACATTTATTCATTTGGCAGACGCTCTTATCCAAAGCGACTTACATAGGTTACAGTTCTTTTTTTGTGGGTTAAGTACATTGCCGTACTTAGCAGTGGCCCAGCGGGAATCGAACCGGCAACCTTTCGGTTATGAGTCCTGCTCCTTAACCACTATGCTACACTGGCGCCCCACACCCAGGGTTTGAACCACACCCAGGCCCAGAGCCCCCCGCTTCCAATTCCCCCTCAAACACCTGAAATGATTGGATAGATATCTGCTGTATGGTAACAGCTTCACTCATTCTCCTGGCTGGCTGGGTGGAGATCATGCTGCATTATCTAACACTTACCCAGCTGTCTGAGGTCAGTGGCTGGGGTGCTGGATCGGGGCTGGGCTCAGTGATACAGCTACAGGGTGATAAGATAAGATAGATAAGATAAGATAGAACTTTATTGATCCCACAGCGGGGAAATTTATTTATCATTTACACATTGCAGACAGACTTCCTGTTGCCCAGCTGACACTCACTTCCAGCAGAGAAGGAGAGCAGTCTGAGAAGGTTCACACTTATTTATGTGCTGAACAGACATGTCTATCCAGGGACAGAATCCGTGAGCACAACCAGATACATTCTGCAGCCACTGAAATTAAACACTGTGTTGGGATGCAACATTCCCACTACAGGACTCAAACTTGCAACCCTCCGTGTAAGCTTAGTCCTTTGCCAGCTATCAGATCACACTAAACTCTAAACTCTAGACACCTTCTGAGCTGAGTAGTCAAGTTAAACAAGCTCAGAAGCATTGTCTTACCACTCATCAGAGCTTGTGGATCCAGGTATAGACAGCAGGGGGTGCTGTCCTCTCAGTGAAGTGAGCAACAATGTATTGGTGGAACATTCAGAGAGCAACAGGGAAGCAGACTGACAGTCTCCAGGGATGTAATACTATCAGCGATCCTGATCACATTTATTTGCTACTTATATTACTTGCTGCTGCTACTTTCTGCTTATTTTACATGTAGTATTGCAATGTGTTATGGATACTGCGATCTTGTGACTGTGATGTATGGTTGTGTGTACTTGGTTTCCCTTAGTTCTAGGCTGTCTTGTTTCAGATTAGCACAGGTTAACCTGTGGTAGGGCTGGAATGGTGTTGTGCTAACACTCAGTGGGCTGGGGGTGTCGTTAGCCTGGTCTGATGCTGTTGCTCATTCAGCTTGAATGGATACACTTATGTTCTCTTGTGCTGGAAGTTAAATTGAATGTAATGTAATGTAATTTGCTTTAATATATCACTGTCGCTCTGTCACTTCTGGAGGTGACTGATGTATGTGTGAATCCAAGAGCTTCTTGTTAAATAACCCAGAACACAAGGTTCTGTTGTAAAGAAGGATGCAGTCTTGTTAAATCCGTCAGGTTCGTGGGTCAGGTTTAGCCAGCAGCGGTCTCTGTCCATCCTCTGCCGTTATGCATTACTTTTTTGTAAAGTTTTCCATCATGAAAAGCAGAATGTTCACCCCTGTATGGGAACTGTGTGAAATACGTCCCAGCAATGCACCATCTTATCTTGTAGTTTAATTTGCAAAATACATTGGAAAGCAATTGCTGAGTGTTTATTAAATCTTTATATATACTCATTATATCATAGCTACCTTTTAGTTTTGTTGAGAGAGAAGCAGAAAGTACTCTCCATACTCTTTGTAGTTCATAAAAAATAACTTCCCAAAGGAAATATTTATTTTTTTACATTGTTCTCCTTCAGTGTACCGGAATGAATTGCATTAACTGAAGTAAGACTACAGAGGTGTCTGTGTGGAATCCAGTCCCGAAGTAGAGGAGGAAGATGTGCTTCTACTGACATCACACGCGTGATGTGTGGTCTCAGAATAAAAGCTCGCTGGGGGTAGCGGTGGATCAGCCGCTGATGCTGTCAGTCTGCCTCAGGGCACAGCTGTGACTGCAGGAACTGGCCCTCATCCTCCAGCGGGTTCTGGCACCCGGAAGAATCTCTGCACTTTACTGGTACAAGAGGCCATTGTGTGGATCCAGCTACGAGCTGGATGGAACTGGTGCAGACTGGGTTTTTAGTCTGTCTGCACACGCTGTCTGTCTTCTCTGGAAACTGCTCTACTTCCTGTTCAGCTGGATGCTTCAGGAGATAAAGCTGCTTGGCTGGTATCCAGGAAAGCCTGTTTCAGCCCCCCACACTCTGCAGTTCACTCTCGTCTCCACTCGGGCTTTGGACCCTGTCACCTACAGGTCCACAGGTCAAGGCTTTAAACATGACACCACATGCAGAAGTGCTTTGCAGCCAGTGATGTGTATAAGAAAGGCATGTCCATGCGTGTGTCAGACAAAGCTGTTGCAGTGTCCTTTCATTAACAGACTGCCCACATCTCTGTCAAAGAGAAAAAAAAAACAATGAACATTTTCATACAGGCAGGTGATGGTTAGATTTTAAACTATTGTGTGGAGAAGGGGATTATCTTAGAATGCCCATGCCAATGTCTGTTATGTTTTTTCAAGAAGAAATAAGTCAATTTTGCTCAATTCCTTGCCAGATTCCCTCCCATGACGACTGGAGGTGCATACATCTTGCGTTAATTTCATTCATGCAAAACTGCTCGGCTGTTAGGAAGTTTAAGACAAGTTATCCAAATTGCAAATTGTTGTGTTAGTATGAGAAAGTAGACTAGATCTTTCATTACCTAACGTTAATTGCAAGCTACCTATCACTCTGGCTTGCTGGCTGGCACAGCTAGGATTTTACCTTACATAACAGATTTCTTTGCTAAATGCTCGTACTTTAAACGCCAGAGCCAGCCACGTGATTTTGTAATCTATGACAGGTAATTAGATATTGACACAGTCAGGGAACCTTGGCTAGCTAACGTTAGCAGAATTTACTGCAGGCTCGCTAGTTGATACTAAAGCTGATGTTGGCAACAGCGGGTTGTTTTGATACCACCTTTCGCTGTTGTTGATGCACTGAACTGGCCAGAAAGCATAAGTAAAATTCTGCTCTTTTGTAGATGGATGTGCAGACGGTGCTTCATATTGAAGCTTATGAACACAGACAGGACAGCCCAGGTGCGCACAGGTGGTTTGCATTGTGTAGGAATTTGGGTACTTTAGGCGTGTCTTCTACATGCTGCCTCCAACCATCCAACACTGCGTGTTTACGTCTGTGACTACTATCATGATCACGGAGCATGGCCTCCGGTCAGTATGTGTTCGTATCCCAGCGAAAGTTGAAAGTTGGTTAGTTTCTCTGAGTGGCAGAAGTCAGCAGAGACTTCCTCCCATCACCCCTCAGTAGCCGCGTAGCTGATGGCTCATTGCAGAGGGGGCGAGGACCTGTAGTGGGCCCTTATACAGCCTATTACAGGCTGTATTGAGATGCAAGACAGATACAAGGGGAAACTTACGGAGACGGAAGGGCGGAATGGAGAGAAATGCGGATTACAATGAGGTGCGCTATTTCAGCACACATTGCGTGAGACCATTTTTAAATACCGCGGCTCCGTCAGCAGTGACAGCGATGGGAAATAAAACACGACAGCGGGCGATCGCCTTGTTCCTACTTTGAGACTCGAACAGAGGGCATAATTTTTCTGTTTGTACACTTACACAATACTGGACAGCGAATAAAGTTTTCTGTCACTTTATTGTGTCTCCACTCATTCAAAATAAATATCGCGGCGAGAAAGTTAGCTAAGGGTCGGTCGAAACCATTACGCCCTCAGTCTGGCTTTTTTGCCGCAATCATCAAGACACAAAAAACTTTATTCAAAATATTCAACTAAACAACAAAAATGCATGTTCAGTCAGGCAGTAACTGGAAGAACCGTGGGCCTGGGGCAGGCGCACCCTCTGCCCCCCCGCTCGCTCCGCTACAGCCCCTCAGTCCTCCCGCCCTCACTGTGCGGTTCAGCTCCGGAGGGATTTCAGGCAAAGCATTATTAACAATGACGCAAGTTGTCCCTCCTGTTCATATTCACCCACATATACATATTGTTTTTAACACAACACTGTTGCCCTGTCTGACAGGGGGGTTTGAACTGCTATCACACTGAGAGATAAAAAACACTTTCCCTGGTGAATTATATGAAGATTATTCAGTGAAAAGACCAAATAAACGCCTCGTGTTGTATTGTTTTTTCATATTAATTGTTGCATAATGCATAATATATTGCTTACTTCTTACAGTCTATTATTTGGCTAGTTATAAGCAGGCATGAACAGTTAAGAGCTTATTATTCAATGTAGCATATTCATAATGTATTACATATAGGTAATTGAATGAGAAAACAGATTTAATGCTGTATACCCCCCGCCGCCTTTCAAATGAAGTTCTGTGAGCACAGCCAGACGACACAGGTGTGCATGCTGTAAAAGGTCTCTAACCCAGCTGATGTGTGGTGAGAATTTTGAAGAACCGATTCCAGAGAGTTTCTGTGCCTCTTTTCTGCAGCCAGTCACCTGCAGCAAGACTGACCCAGCAGCACTGAGACCACACCCTCCTGGAGGTGAAGCTGAAATCCTAACAGTGGAGGCCATACAACAGCAACAATAAGAATGTTTTAGTGGAATGTTTCCAGGAATTATTTTGTTTATATCCAGGTTTCAGGTATGCACTTCCGTTAATGACATATATGTTTGATTTAAGCAGGAAGCTCAGGTTAGAGTTCAGATGGGTTCAGATAGAGAGTGCCAGCCACACAGGGTTAACAGCCCTACTCATTCAGTGAGTGCAAAGGGATTTTCACTGAACACAGTGAGTGTCCAGCTGGATTCAGACAGTGGAATGGGATTGAATGCCTAACCACAGATCACTGCATAGGCAGGGAATCCAGAAATCTCCCACATCTGACTGATATGGAGGCTGCTCTCACACTGAATTTTAAACAGCATCACAAATGATACTGTTTAAAATTATATTGACATGGTACCTGTCTATTCAGGCACATAATGAACTCATGTAGCCATACTGTCTAGGAATTCACTCTGATAACTCTGTGTAAGTGGAAGAGGAAACTCTTCAATTCAATACGTATTTTTCATTTTGACATGTGCTAGCTTTTCATCGGTAGCATCTCCATTTTCCTCTAGCTTTGTCCTGTGGGAGAAGGGGGTCATTTCAGAAAGCATGCAATGGGTCAGTTTGTCAGGGTACTGTGATGATTCTAAATAAAGATGCTAAAGCACATGGAGTTGCAGATGGCAGAGAATGGCTGCAGTGTACTTCCTCTTTGTTGTAACAGACATCAGTGACCTCAGAAAGCCTGCTCTGATCACACCCCCCCACTTCACTGCCGAAGAGACAAACCCATGGCCCCAGTGCAGGCTGATGGCTGACAGACCTCTTTCCTGGCTGATGCACTGTAATGGAGTCTGTGATACTGGCTTCTCTCTGATACCCTCCTGCTCTAGAGCACCTGCCAAAACTTTAGATTGCCTCTACAGCACCCCCACCAGCTGACCTACCAGCCACAAAGAGCCGGATGCCTGGACCATCGCTGCTCTCTCAGCTGTCAGAGGCAGGGTCCCCACCCACAGTGAATATCCATTCAAGTTGAATGAGCACAGTGTCAGACCAGGCTAACAACACTCCCAGACCAATGAGTGTGAGTATAATACTATTCAAGCCCCACCACTAAAATAACTTGTGCTAATCTGAACCTAGACAGCAGTTTAATACTACTGTACCACAGTCATATAAATACCTGCACTGAATAAGCAGTATAAATAAAACCCCTAAATATTATAATATGTCACAGCTCCTCAAATAAACCACAGTTATTACTGTTTAGATGATGAACTGAGTATGTGCTCCTAACATTCTAAAATGAAGATTTCATTTTGATATCATACAAGAGAGACATAAATCACTGGCTAAAAATAGAAAATAAAAGTTTATCTGTATGGCCCCATGTTTCTTCCTGCTTTCTACACAATGCGGTACATGATGGAAGATGTCAACCTATACCAGAACATTTCTGTCTCCTGACAAGGTAACTTTGATCAGATAAGGCAACTTTGCGGTGAAAGCAGATGTCTTCTTCAGTGCTACCCTGACTTATTGTATGGAGTGGAATTTCAGGAGTCCACCAGAGACCACAGTCTTTGCGATACCTCCTCACTATCATCACTGGGTTTGTCTGTAAACAGGTGTGTGACAAACCTGTGGGGAATTCGCTCGATTGTGTCACTCTGGGCTCCAGCACGCACCACCAGGAGGAAACACGTTCCCGGCCAGGTGAATTCCACCATTGTTTGAATTACTTCTGTTGAAAAAAATCTCTGTTCCGCACTCACCAATATCCTGTTTCAAGACAGCCGTATTGAATATTTTTTAACTGGGGCCAAGTTAAAAAATAGTTTTACTGAAGAATAAAAGAAAGATTCTCCTACAAGTCTTTGTGGCTTCCACTGCCTGAGACTCCTTCCTCTCCTGTGGCAGTCTGCTATCATGGATTCCACAAAACCATCATCATTCATAATTGATCCTGCATCATAGTTACTGCACTTGCGTTCTTATGCTTCAGTCTGATGTTCCGATTTTTGATAGGGTGTACCTTTCTATTTACACAGGCATTACATGTGATATGTACTCTATATCTGCGGCATATTTTATATTTATCTCAGTCTGAAGTGAGTATTTAGATCTGTTGTGTGTACAGTACAAGCCCTGTTTATTTTTAGGAGAGAGATAAGAGGCTGTTGTCTTCGCTTTGAAAGTTTTACTCCCATTATGTAAATTTACCTTTTTCCAGGAGCCATAAGTGTTTCTTCACGTCCTAAATGTTTAGTTTGTCTTGTTTGTAATTTTTTCGTAAAGGTCATTGAGTACAATGATAAAATTACTAGCAATGATAACAAGAATGATAATCATATTAAGCAGCTCCTTTGTTTATGCTAGCTGGTTGTTTTATATTGATAGCCATGCTACTGATAGAAGTGGCTAAGCAGGGGAGAAATCAAACATTTACGGAAGGTGTGCAAGCTGTGCCTCAGAGAACGGGACATGAGAGCATAGTTAAATAAAAAACAAAACTCAATGCCATTCAGCGCAGACTTCCAGTGGCTCCTAATGTTGTTGTAGAGTAATTAATAACTAATCTTATAAGACTGACTCAGACTGGTTTAGACAGGTCAATAATACTGGCTGCCCTATTTCAGAGGCCAGTCTAAATCATGGTCACCTCTCTTCTCCCTTACAATGTGTTTCACACTACTGTTTCCAGTGACCTACATAAATAAAGACTCTTTTAGCAAAAGCTGCCTCATTCACATCACATTTTCCCACACTGTTACTCAATTTATCTGCCTTTCCCTCTGTTCTTCCCTTTTTCTTTTCTTTCAGATATATTTTTCTTTACATTTATTATTTATACTGGTCATCCTTCTTTCTCTCTCTTCGTCAACATTAACAAATTGAGGCTCCCCTAGTGTCCATCCCAGATCACTGCTCTGACCCCTGTTCCACACTGCTGCTCTGACCCCTGCTCCACATTGTTTCTCTGTAAGCTATGTTTATGTAAATATAAACTGAGTCATACATTATGAGTCAACATTGATTTAAAAGTAAGAACAAATAACACAAATGTAAACCCAGTAATGATTGCTTTTAATCATTGTTTTTTGTTATACTTATTTTGAAGACTCAGGTATTACATCCACTGCCAGTTCATGAACATAGGTGGGGCTTTCTCTTTTTCCCTCAAGTTATACCACCAAAAGGAGGTCACCCCCACACCTTTTTGACTGTATCAATACAACAGTTAATAATCAATAATAAATCTAAATACTTTTTCACATATTTCAAGCTTAAAGTAGAAAAAATTGCTTAGTGTATACCAGAAAGCATATGGCATATACAGTATCTGATTTGGAAAGACAGACAAATATACGCCATGTCAGTTGCCGTTGAAGGCGCATTCTGGTTATGACAATGGTAGCTAAATATGTCATATTGTTCATACATTTAGATTCTATTTCCCAGCAAGTATGTAGTGTTTCTTTGATCTAATAGCACTAAAAATATATCTGTTAGTGTTTTCCTTACAGTCACAGTACACATTACCAGAATATTTGAGTATATCTCAGCTCATGATGTGGTAATAACTCCCTATATAAGGAAATACATATACTTCAGGAATTCCTGGTTACACCTAAAGGAATTACCAAAAAGGTGATTGTTTTCTTATCAGTTGCACCTTACTGTAACTGGCTTATTCTAGTCTACTCCCGCATGCAAGCTTCCAGCAAAGGACTTTACAATGTCAATTAAAAAAAACAACACATTGATAGCATGGTGGGATGGCAGAGAGGCATAACAAAACCTTATTGCAAACAAAAATAATGCCATTATGTCAAGCTAAAGGCGTGTATTTACGCAAATGTCACTCCAGGGTCTGCATGCTTCATATACTCAGAAGATGCCTGTCTTCAGAGGGCCATTTGTAAGCATCACAAGCAGTCAGAGAAGCAGACAAACTGTGGATCTTCATAATTTAAACAGCTGCACTGAAGAATCTGTCTGTCTCAGAATACTGCAAAGGACAAAAGGATACATCCATGCAGACTGTTTTTCAAACCGAACATCATGGGCAAACATGTCCAGAGGTCAATAACTTATTAATTAAACCATCAATTTATCAGATTCACCAATGAGTATCTCACCTGGAACTGTCAGGAAGGGAGGGGACTGGGGGTGCAGTGTTTGTGTAGGAAGCAGGAAGGAGGAAATGCATTTCAGTGTCATAACCTTCATCTGATAATTGACGGCCAGAGGGTTGTCTCAAGTCTGGATATAAATATGAGGTGAGACTGTAGAGCGGCACAACACATTGGAGATTTCCACAAGAAGAATTCAAAGCTGCAGGTACAGAGCCCTCATCTGACCATCTGCTCTTTCCATAGGACTGTAGCTGTCGTTCGTATTTGTGCTGCTGTTGTGAATCTGAGGAACTACCTGTGAAACGGTGCACGTTTTAGGAAATGTAAGAATTCTGCTGGAATCATTGGGCAAAGAATTTATCTCACCTATTAGAAAACATGCCATTGCATCATTTTAATTGTTTAAGAATATAATTATTTCCCTCTATCATATTTCCTCTGCAAAGTCTACTAAATTACTGCACATATTAAGCAGTGGGCCTTTATATATGTCTTTCTAAGAGTGGTGAGGTCCTGTCTGTGGCACTGGGTCTTTCAAAGCAGTATTTAACAGACTCAGAGTGTCTCAGTATGGCTCACAGAGGGGTCCGACTGTGTTTCAGAGGTGACTGAATTTCAGAGATGACTCTGTATGTCAGAGGTGGCTGTTTCAGACATTAATCTCTGCTTCAGAGATGGCTATATGTGTCTCACACATGACTGTCTGTTTCAGAAGTGACTGTGAGTTTCAGAGATGACTCCTTCTCCATGGCTCTTGGCATTGGGGCTGTATCTGACTCTCTCCAGCCAAATTTCTGCAGGTGGGTGAGGACTCAGAAGGACCTTTTGGTCAGAAGAGAAGCAAAGACACTATTGCTGTTAACACCAACTTTCCCGTTCAGATTAGTCATTTTTAAAGCTTTTGGCAGACAACTGCAGTGGAGATTTGACTTACATGAGTCTGAAAAGAAGATAAACAACCCAAATCAGAGCAAGTTTGGTCATTGTGATTTATACAAACACCTGAGAGATTTAATTAATTTATTCTCTTAAACAACCACACTAACAACTATAAAAATATAATACAAAATGCAGTTTTTCCTTAAAAGCAATATACCTGAAAACAAAGTGAAAACAAATGAAATGTAAATGGATTAAATGTACATGGTATGAAACTGGTTTCCTTCCTAAGAGGCTTAGAGTCTGTGTGTGTGTGTATGTGTGTGTGCGCGTGCGTGTGTGTGTGTGTGTGTGTGTGTCTGCAGAGGAGAGTCTGGGGAGGCCATTCATTCTGAGTGCTGTGGAGGATGCCAAGAGGATGGTTGATGAAGCCTACAAATACTCACGTGAAGAGTAAGTGTGCAAGTCCCTCTGAGCCATCCTCATTTCAGACTGTAGTGCATGTGTCTGTGTGCACAGCAGCGCTGCTGTTGCTGAAACAGTCAGTGTGTTAGTCTGTCAGTCAGTCTGTGTATCAAATCTCATCACTGCATTTATCAGCGGTTAAATGTACCTGTTTGTGTGGCAATCTGTCCCTCTGTGTGTCAGTGTGTCCCTTAGTGGTTGAATGAGGTGGTTTATTGCGTGTAAGTTAGACGAACTGTCCATGTAGTGTGTGTATCTCAGGAGTTTTAGTTCTGTCTGTATACAGTGCTGCTTGAAAGTTTGTGAACCCTACAGGGATGGTCATTATTTTTGTATAAAATATTAAAATCTTATAAAATATTTATCTAAAACCCAATTCATAATAAAGACATTCCAAATAAATAACACAAATTATATGTATACACTTTCATTGTTTAACAAAAGTGGTAAATGTAAGTCAGTAACTCTGTAAACTCAGATTTAACCCTTTCACGCGCATGGTCACACCGGTGTGATTAGCCGTTTCACGCATACGGTCAAACCGGTGTGATTAGAACACTAGACTGGAAAATGTTAGCTTTGAGTAAACAGTGATTTAATGTTAAAAAGTATAGCAAATGCAGTGGTGAAAACTATGAGAAGCTTAATAACACTAATGAAAGCATAACGAACCATGTAACGTAACATGCATGCTATATAGCATAAAATAATTCACGTGCGAAAGGGTTAATGTGTGCAAAAATATGTGAACCCCTACAGTCAATAGCTTCTAACACCTCCATTGGCAGCGATAACTTAGAGTAAACATCTCCTAAAGTCACTAATCAGTCTCTGACATCAGCTTTGAGGGATTTTTGCCCAGTCCTCCTTACAGAACCCAGCCAACTGATTGAGGTTTGAGGGGTTTCTGGCATGAACTATCCCTGTCAGGTCCTGCCACAGCATCTCAATTGGATTTAGGTTAGGACTTTGACTTGGCCAATCCAAAATGCAAATCTTCATTCTCCTGACCCATTCTTTGGTAGATTTGCTTGACTGCTCCTTGACTGATGGCATGAGTTTCTGTTCAAGAAATCTCCTGACATACCTCAGAATTCATGGTCTCCTTAATGATGTGGAGTTGTCCAGGTCCGGAGGAGGAAAACCAGCCCCAGATCTTGCCATTCCCACCATCATGCTTGACTGTTGGGATAAGGTTCTTTTGGTGACAGGCAGTGTTGGATTTTCGCCAACATAGTGATTTCAATTGGGACCAAAAAGGTCAATTTTGGACTTCCAGAAACTTTCAGGTTTTTCCAGGTGGTCTCTGGTAAACTTAACATGGGCAGTTTGGCTCGTTTTTGACAGCAGAGGCTTCTTCCTGGTAACCCTACCATGAATGCCATTTTGATTTGGTGTTCTTCTTATTGTTGAAGCATGCAGTTACCTGAGATGATGCAAGGGAGTTTTGCAAATCTCTCAATGTTATGTTTGGGTTGGCTTTTACCTAAATTACTATTTTTCTTCTTGCTCTTGGGGATAATTTGGAAGGGTGTCCACTTCTAGCCTGAGTTGCCATCACATTTATCAGAGTCCCGCCCAAACTTGAAATATCTCTACTATGATTGGTTAAGTTGCTACTCAAATATTTACCTACCTGATTCTACTCACCTACTTGATTTAACCAATGCACCTTGTAGTTTACTTTTTTCACCTGCACTAATTCTTTCTAAATTTGTTTTTCTACCACACACGTAATTTCCTCAAAACCAACATTTGGAATGGGTAAACATAAGCCTGTTATGTCAGATAAATAAACATTTCATGGTAAAAACTAAAAACACTAATGTGTACCTCTCTCTGTATGTCTGTCCCTGGCAGTAGCATGTGTGTAACTCTGTCCGTGTGTCTGTCCCTTGCAGGAGTTTGGCGCGTGTGCAGAAGCGTTCGGCCAGCGCTTCAGACGTCCTGCGCCTGCTGAAGCAGCCGGCCCGGGACACGCGCTCAGCGGTGCGAGCTGCAGACTACATGGAGAACACGCTGAGGCTGATCCAGGAGAGGGCGCACCACGCCCACAAACGCTCCCTCAACGCAACAGGTCTGAGACTCAGAGATGCACACATACACCACACTGACACACACACACTTACACACACACCACACTGACACACACAGACACTTACACACATACACCACACTGACACACACGCACTTACACACATACACCACACTGACACACAGACACTTACACACATACACCACACTTACACACACACAGACACTTACACACATACACCACACTGACACACACAGGCACTTACACACATACAACACACTGACACACGCAGACACTTACACACATACACCACACTGACACACGCAGACACTTACACACATACACCACACTGACACACACACACTTACACACATACACCACACTGACACACACACAGACACTTACACACATACACCACACTGACACACAGACACTTACACACATACACCACACTTACACACACACAGACACTTACACACATACACCACACTGACACACACAGGCACTTACACACATACAACACACTGACACACGCAGACACTTACACACATACACCACACTGACACACGCAGACACTTACACACATACACCACACTGACACACACACACTTACACACATACACCACACTGACACACACACAGACACTTACACACATACACCACACTGACACACACACAGACACATACACCACACTCACACACACAGACACTTACACACATACACCACACACACAGACACTTACACACATACACCACACTGACACACACACACTTACACACATACACCACACTGACACACACACAGACACACACATACACAGACAGACCCACACAAGCCGTCTCTTGCTTCATAAATTGACAGAATCTCTCTGTCTCAGATCTGCTGACTGCAGACGAGCTGAGCACCATCGCCCGTCTGACTGGCTGTGCAGCGCGAGTCCAGCCCCCATCCTGCCGCACCACTCCATTGATCAACAAGTACCGCACCGCCACCAGCGTCTGCAACAACCGGTGAGAGACACCTCCCTCCATGCACTCACAGGGAACCTGATTGGTGGATTCTGTCTTGGGGTATGGCAACCTTTAATGCACTACATTGGCTGTGCATTGTTAACTAGAATATCAGAAGCAGGAACCTGCATATTGGGAGACAGTTTATCATTATCTCCAAGCACAATCCGAACGGCAACCTGCCGAATCAGTACAGACCATACCAGAGCTGCACAATGGCACTTCAATCCTGAGTGAATTCCACACAAATGTATATCATCCCTGTTTTGTCCCGTTTATTTTTCAACAGGAAAAACCCTCGACTTGGTGCCTCAAACACACCCTTCACCCGCTGGCTGCCCGCTCAGTATGAGGATGGGGTTTCCCAGCCCAAAGGGTGGGACCGCAGCCGGCTCTACAATGGCTTCTTACTGCCCCTGGTATTATTGCTATTGTGCTTATGACTGGTGTACTTAAGCAGTCTAGTCCTTAGGTGGACTTTAATATGAAATATAACATAAATGAGGCAAAACATTTCAAAACCATAAAATCAAGTGGACAGTGTCACGTGTTGTACATTACCTAGATCCTTTTCCTCCTTTTTGTTCCTTCACTCATTATATTTTTCTATCGCTCTCTCCATCTCAAGGTGAGAGAGGTCTCCAACCGGATACTGAGCACACCCAATGAAGGAATAGAGAGTGATCGGAACTACACCCATCTGGTGACCCTCTTTGGCCAGTGGAACGACCACGATCTGACCTTTACCCCCACCTCACCTAGTATTCGTTCTTTCAGCAACGGCATTAACTGTGATGACAGCTGTGAACAGGCTGATCCCTGCTTCCCTATTCGGGTTAGTGACCTCCAAAGTCCAGTCTACCCTCTGAACTCATGCTTCTGTGGAGTTCTCTGTGAACTGGGTTCTGTATTGCTCACCCTGTGGCCTGAATATTAAAAGTTGTAAGTTTAAGTGTGGTTGTAAGTTGCTCTCTTAGATTCACAGGTACCCAACTGTAGACCCATCACAGATGTGCTATGCGACTTTAACCCAACCCCCACTATTCTTTCTCCATAATCAGATCCCAGATGGAGATCCCCGTTTTGGCTCAAATTCCGACCAGTGCATCCCACTGTTCCGCTCTGCCCCAGCGTGTGGGACAGGGAACACCGGCCACATCTTCGGGGCGAACAACGTGCGGGAGCAGATCAACTCGCTGACGGCCTTCCTGGACGTGGGCCAGGTGTACGGGTCAGAGGACGCACAGGCACGAGACCTGCGCAACCTCACCAACGATGAGGGCTTGCTGCGAATCAACCAGAGATTCACCGACAACGGCCGAGAGCTCCTACCATTCTCTACCATGCCGGTTAACAACATGTGCCACCCGCCAGAGGATCACCAACACCTCTGGCTTGGAAGAGGTGCCCTGCTTCGTGGCAGGTGAGGACCAGCAGTTGCCCCCTGCCTGTAGAGAAAGGAAGCAGATAGGTCATAATAAGAGGGCTGTTGGTTTAAACTTAAGTAGCAGAGTAACCTCTCAGATACAACAGTGTTGCAAAATGTGTGTAAAGTAAATATTGCAACCCTGCTGAAACCACTTAGAGTCCAGATAATCCAGCATGGACAGGTGAAGTATATAAGGTTTTAGGAAAGCCTCTGGTTTCAGTATGGAGATCACTGCTATTGGGAGAGGTGCTCTAGAAAGACCCCTGCTGTGAAGACTGTTGTGTGATTTTTTGTAAACCTGCAGATCTGGAGGAGATGTGAGTTGATGAGTGAGGCTGCTCATGCTTTTCTTTTGCATGTTCTTACAGGTGATGGCAGAGTGAATGAGAACATCGGCCTCACCTCCATGCACACACTCTTCTTGCGTGAGCACAACCGCCTGGCACGCGCCCTGCGCCAGCTCAACCCACACTGGAGCAGCGAGACGCTCTACCAGGAGGCGCGCAAGATCATGGGGGGTTATCACCAGGTAACACTACCACCAGGGGGCGCCACACACAAACCCCTCACAGACTCAGAAGCAACAAGGTGCAGAGTAATAAGGTCATTCAGGTGACCCAAGGCCCAAGGTCTATTCATCCAGATGTATATCTGTTCACACATTCAGAATCTTTTTCAGCGATTATGAAGAATTCTGTTGTGTCTTATTGGTTAGCAGATGCATGAAGGCCACACCCCAATATTTCCTGATTGGTTGAGATAACTCATTGTTAACTCTCTCCCTTCCTCTCCCCCAGGTGATCACATTCCGGGATTACCTTCAGCACATCGTGGGCCCTGATGCTATGGCTCGCCAGCTCTCCACCTACCCCGGCTACGATGAGAACGTGGACCCCAGCATCTCCAACGTCTTTGCCACGGCCGCCTACCGCCCGCCCACCTGGCCATCCAGCCCTTCATGTTTCGCCTGGACGAGAAGTACACCGAGCATCCGCAGTTCCCCAGCGTCATGCTGCACAAGGCCTTCTTCGCCCCCTGGAGGCTGATCTTTGAAGGTGCGCTGGAGAGCTGGCTGTCTTGTTCCTTTGAGAGATTTAGAGGGAATAAGGGATGGTCCAGGTACACCTGGGCTGAGATGTTGCCTGGCTGAATTAGAGCCCTCACACACACAGTGGGGGAGCTCTCAGTAATACAGTTTAGGGTGACTCGTTTCTCTCTGTCCTCTCAGGTGGGATAGAACCCCTGATTCGGGGGCTGGTGGGCCGTCCTGCCAAGCTCAACACGCAGGATCACATGATGGTGGAGGCCCTGCGGGACAGGCTCTTCCAGTTCACCAGCCGCTTGGCTCTGGACCTGGGCTCTCTGAACATGCAGCGAGGCCGTGACCACGGCATCCCTGGTGAGGAGCTCTCGGCAACCCCCTGCACCTCCTCCTGCTCCCCTCATTCCCTCTGGGCTCCTCATTCTCCTTTTTCTCCTGCCCTCTGCAGTTACCTTGAGCTCTTTGCTCTTCCATGCCTCCCCCAGGCTACAACGCATGGCGTAGATTCTGCGGCCTGTCTGAGCCACAGACCCTGGATGAACTGGCCGAGGTCATGAATAATACTGACCTTGCCCAGCGGCTGCTGCAGCTGTACGGAACCCCCGCCAACATCGACGCGTGGCTGGGGGGCGTCTCAGAGCCCTTCGTGCAGGGGGGGCGTGTGGGCCCCCTCTTTGCCTGCCTCATCGCCACCCAGTTTCAGAGGATCCGCCAGGGAGACAGGTGAGCTGGTGGAGGTTGAGAGTGAGAGCAGGAGGCTCTGCGGAGCTGCAGTTTTAGGGCCTCAGTGTGTAGCAGCAACTGTGGCACCTGACTCTGCACCTGAGTATCCTGGACTCCTCTGAGCCAGAGAAATCAAAGCCAGTATCAGCAGCTCTGTGAGCAGGACACCTGTAAAGTCTCACTGGTAAACATTTCAGGCTGTGGTGGGAGAACGAGGGGGTCTTCACCAGCAGACAGAGGGCTTCCCTGGCCAGCGTCTCCCTGGCCCGCATTATCTGTGACAACACCGGCATCACAGACGTCCCCAGCGACCCCTTCCTGTTCCACCCCCGTGGGGCCGGCTACACCCGTTGCAAGGACATTCCCCCCTTCAACCTCACCCCCTGGATTGATGCAGGTGACTGTCGCCACACACCTGCACATGTGTATTTCTGAATGCATACACAGTCTCCCTACCGTCCATAGATTCTCCAGCCCCCTTCTAACTTTCCTTCCGTACATTATTTAATTTATATCTCTAAACTATTAGAGTATATTGCCTAATTTATTTGGCAAAAATAACATGGATAACTGTACAGTATCCATTCACACATAACACACAAACTGGAACACACACACACACACACACACACACACACTGCTGTCATCATCACTTTCTCATCTGTGATGTTTGACATTACAGACCCAGATGACAACCTGGTTGATATCAACGGATTTCAGGTTAGAGGAAAGCAGCTTGTTTGCTTGTTCGCATGTTTGCATGGCCCTTTGAAACCATGTTAAATCGCACCAATCAAGTCCATCAAGGTCCTGTGCAAAATCAATCATGCCAAATCCAGCCCTGCACAGTTCTCTTCTGTTTGTTATTGTGGGTGAAGAGCATTGATTTCTCAGGTGCCACACTGCCTCCATAATTCAAACCCTTCTGACTGGTCCTGCAGGATTCTCTGTAAATCCACAGAGCCAATCCAGCCCTTTCACTCAGCTGAGTGAGAGGCATTGCCTCTAGTATCAGGTGTCTGGTTTACTAATCAGACAAGGAACAACATTTCTCACCTTGTGTTAAATTTCAGGTCCAGAGCCCGTCCCAGAGCCAGTCCCTGGGTCAGGACAACAAGGTAACACTCAATATAAGCAGCATTAGTTTCAATATGAAAAAATATGATATGATGTAGTCATTAAAATTGGCATGATTCTTCTCCTTCAGAGTTATCCAGATATGCAGTATCATAGTGTAAGAATTCAGACACATGAACGACTGTAATGCATTTTGATGGTAACTTATATAATACAAGTGTACTGGACAGCACTGCAAACTTACACATCAGAACACAGAACAGAAAAGACAAAGTGCAGCTTTGTTTGTGTGTGTGTGTGTGCGTGTGTGACATGAAGAGGTGTGCTGCTGTTATGTAGCTGTATTACGTTTTGTGTATATTGTTATGTTCAGTGTGCTGCTATTTGCAGATTGAATGGGTATAGCTACAGGTCGGGGTCGTGACCATCACTAACCCCCCCCCCCCACCCCAGGTCTAAGGGGACCCCCAGGCCCTCCTGGACCCCCTGGACCCCCTGGACCCACTGGACCTCCTGGCCCCCCAGGATCTCAGACCCAGCCGTCGGCCTTCGCTGTACGTCTAGGATATAACTACCCCAACCCCAACCAGATTATTGTCTTCCAGGAGGCCATCTACAATGGGCAGAACCACTACAGCACGCAGACAGGGGTGTTCACATGCGCAGTGGCTGGGGTGTACCAGTTTCAGTTCTTCTGCACTCTGTACCAGAACGTGGGCAGCATTGACCTGCGGCGGAATGGGAAGCTCGTGCTGCACTCTTTCACCACCCAGCAGAATGGCTACGTCACTGCCTCCGGGGGGACCCTGCTGGAACTCGGGAAGGGGGATCGCGTTTGGCTGCAGGCCAACTACGGGGGCAACGGCATGACCTCTGACAGCTTCTTCTCCGGATACTTACTCTTCACGGTGTAGAACTCGCCTTTTGACACTGTCAGAAACCTCACACATACAAACAATCACATTTAAACACTCACACACCCTCATGCAAGCTCACAAACACATCTGCACACTCATTCACACTCCGGTACACCTGCCTTCCTTTCCTCTGGTCCCCCTTTGTTTATCCTAACAACTCAGCTGTCATCATTAAGAATACTACTGCTTACCTCCCACAGACAATGCACACAGCCATACTTTTGACCTGTATCATTCTTTAATATATATGACGATATATGAAGGTATTTGAATGGCATCACTCAAAGCTTTCCCTTTCTGCCTGTACGTTCTGGCAAAAACAGCACCAATATTTCTTTTGATAATGTTAAATCACTACAATTGGTACTAATTGTGCAAAATGTCTGTGTGGATGCCATGTTTACTGCACTGATGAGTCTAATAGAGCCAGCCAGTGTGTGGGAGTCTGTAACATGTGGACACCTTCGTCTGTCATAAACTAGCCAATCCTCAAATCCTGTCTCATGCCTTTGCACCTCTGTGGACTGCCCAGTCTTGTTACTCTCTGCTCTGTTCCTAATTAATTCATTGCATTTGATAACTGTCAATCAATGATTTAAAGGGCCTTGCCATGTTGTAAACATGCCAACAAATTGCTATTTATTTTCTTATGTGGTCATTTTGTAGTTCTCTGTAAAAAGAAATACCTAATTTTTTATATGTGATATAAAATGTAATTTGCAAGTATGAGGCTTTTTATAGTTGAGTTTATGTGACAGAAAATATTGAGTAAGTAAACACTGTGTGATTCTGTGCATACTATAAGGAGAAAACAGTCTCCATCTCTATATATTTGCTTCCTTTCACCTTTCTAGATCAGGTCAATTTAGCAAGTTCATTTTGCATTTTCATTGTTAAATGTGATAGCATCATAAAATAATAAAAAAAAAAACAATACATATATACAAATGTACAGCCCCATGTCTCCTATTTGATTCTTTTGAGGTGCATTCTGCTTGATAACATTTGGAGTGCCTTCATATAAGACTGCATATTCAATAGCTCCTTTTTAAATGCCAAGAACAGAAGAGCACTTGACGGTAGTTGCGTGTGTCCAGTCACAATTGGCCAGTGACAGTTGCCTACAGTCCCATTGACATATACACTTATCTAGAATGGCAATCATTAGGCCAATCCATTGCCTGACTGCTGCCAGGCAATATGACTGGGGCCGAAAAAACAGTCTCAGTCATAGGCTAACACTGGAAACCTGCAGCTTTTATCACAAACGTTCTTGGTGGCTTGTCAGATACTGTGGGAACAAATAATTATTGTTTGGTTTGGTTTGATTTTTAGAACAAGACAATCATAATATTAAAAATGTTTGTTATAAGCAACACGGACTTGATTGAGTCAGTGCACTGATCTCTAATTTGGTCCCTTGTGCAACTCGACTATGCGGAGCAGATCGCTGGCGGAGTCTCTGTGCTCTGCAGTGCTGCAGTATCTGACCGCTGTGGTCCTGCAACTGGCCGGCAGCAGCGCCCACACCTGCAGAGCACCGCACATCACCCTCCGGCATCTCCGGGGACTGCAAGACCCCATCAGCTTTACAGGAGCTCCGCTATAATGAGCCCACAGGAAGCGAGCGAGGCATATGTGATGGGCCTTTGGAGACCCAATTTTAACACCAAGAAAGTGAACGGAATGCCCAGAGACAGCACACAGCACATCCGTGGGGTGCATGATTACGATGAATTTAACTGAATCTAGCTGGAGAACACGACAGCTCGTTTAAGGCCAAGTTAAACAAAGCAAAGAGAAAAGCAAGTGTGTCAAATAGCTTGTCTATGTCATGCATTACATTGCTGCGGCACACATGTTAATAGATAAAGCCATGACCAGCAAAAATGAAAGCACATTCCCATTGCAGAACGTTTCGTATGTTTGATTTACTGTACTAGGATACCTCCATCCACTTAAGAAGACAATACAGGGCTTTGGAATGCAGCTCTGAAAATATTTTGCTTTATTCCGAGGATAAGATACACGACGGGGGTTTAAAGATAAGGGACTTAAAATGTAGTCTGAGAACAGTGTTTCATTTGTGGGATACTTAGCCGTCACGTGGACATGAGGCAATCACTATTACTAGGTTCATTTTTGGTAAACCCGTTTTGATGGGTTTTTGCAATCACAGTGGAGGCAATAAATTTGAAATCCATGCTGAGTTCAAGCAGAGTCACCATGCGAAGCAGGAAAACTGTGCATTCTTAAACAACACTTTCATGTGGCTTCACTTCACCCAGAGGCCGAGGAAGTAACATGTTCAGATGTGTCTAATATTTTTAAAACGTCATTTCAGGAGAAAAATGTGCTGTAAATTAAAAAAAACCTCTTTGTACTCTCAATGGCCTTTCATTTAAGCATGGACGATAAAGACATTTTCAATGTGTGTAAATTCAGTATGATGTGGGTTGTGTTTATTTATTTGTTTTTAAAACTTTAACAGGGTTAAGACTTGCCAGCGTGGCTCCCTCTGTTTCTGGGATTAGTCCTTCCATGAATGGAGGGAAGTTGGCAGGTGACCGGAATTCTTTTGCTGCCTGGCTTCTTGGCAGCTTGGTTCACTTCTGTTATCCACCAAAATGGATACACTCAATGTACTGTTGATGCACATCTTTGGAGCCAATTAGGAGAGTGAGGGGGCGGGGGAGTCGCCACTGTTTTGCCTTACTAATTCTCAGGTGTATCTGTATTCAATCTTCATCCTCTTAGGTCTTACTACACTCATTTGTAAAGTGTTCCACCTCTCTGCCTCAAACCTACACTGACCTGTCGCAGTGATTCTATTACAGTCATTCTGGTTGGAGGCCATATATTTTCTGCTGATAAAATATGATTTGTAGTCCTATGCTATGCTATGACTCGCTTCAGGGAAGGTTTTTCCACACAGGGCATTTCTGCCCCTTTGACTCCAAGGCATTTTTTTATTTTGACACGTTTCGTTCACCGTGTGCCGCAAATAGTCAAATACTTCATTTCAGCATATATGCAAAATGCAATGACGTGCGAAAGTCATTGAAACACAAAAACGTCAGCAGTATGATAGCAATTAATTTTTTTTAAATAATGGACCCTTTGCAAATAGAGATCGTGGCGTTTTCGTTTGTACTAGCCTACTCAACCATTTGAATCTAAGATATGCCTCAGTTTTCAAAGCAAGTTAATGACGGAAGTGAAACAGCCTATGACCCCCCCTAGCTTCCAACCTCGACCTTTTGGTATCACAAGATACCATAGTCTAGCAACATCATGATAACCAGGCTATAACAAATCAAGTTAAAGATTAATAAGAAAGAACCTCTCCCTTGCAGCGTTAGTTCATACATGTTGCTATGTCGAGTTATCGATGGCCATTGGCCAAGTAACAGAGCGAGCCAGGCAGCTAGGTAAGATAACTCAGCTAGTTATCGATAGTTATCTTTCAAAAATGACAATAGACATGTTGTGTTAATGTAGTAATTGAAACCGTAGAAATGCCACTTACCATATGCGGATTTACAGTCCGCTGTGTTTAAACGTGTAAAACTTTACCTCAGCGAGTCAGCGGGGCTTTCGGGAAGGCGGTCCGTGAGGCGCTGAAAGCGGCCCTGCTTCGCGTGCACCGGCAGCCTGCTGTTGGCGGTTTTTTATTGTTTAGCATCTGCGCGTAAACATTGAAAGCAAAGGTATCTGCGTGCCGACACATACAGCGAGCGGCTGTGGTGTTGGCTGGCTAATACACACTCAAAATGGCATTTTGTTAAGAATAATTTCAGGGCTTTTTGCCATCATCACTCAGATTTAGGGTGCCTATTTTGGGGCAATTTGTCCAAAGCCCTGTGTTTTTCCGACGGTGACTTGAATGGCACAGACACATAACTGAAACATTGAATGAAATTAATGTTAGAGTCCAGTGATTCTCACCTTTCTTTTTAAAAGTAGCGTTACGTCATTTTGTCACAATAACATAATAAAGCAGTGTTCAAACCCATGCTGTCTCAGGTTTATAACTCGAAAGGGTAACTTGACAGCATTTGACAACCATGTTTTTAGATGTAAGGTTAAGTACTTAATGTATTTATTTACTGGTTTTCATTTGTAACCCTCACCTATTTGAAGTGCATATGAAATCTTTATTAATCTGTTTACAAAACTATCACCAAAATCATTTCAGGAGATTCTAGCTACTGGATGTGTGCTGGTCGGCATGTACAGCCACGTTATTCCACACCAGAATGTGTCACTAATAAAACGCCAGTAGTTGCACTTCAACAACTCCAATGGCCCAATGACAGCGCTCTCGGTGAGCCGCTGGCCACACAGCAGCTTCCCAATACACCCGCTCACCCACGGAATGTCACCGCAGTAACGCTCCATTTTACCACACCATTGTTATGAGAGATGAATCGAGTTTAATAAATTTTGCCAACCCCAATGGTAAAACATCAATACTCACAACCGCACTGGACAATTTTAGTAATATTTACACCTATTACCATAAACTACATACACAGGCTACAAATAAAATATGTAGGCCTAATATAGGCCTAAGGTATTAGCCTACCTTGTTGTTATTGCCCCTTGGCGTCTGGCTGCACGCAGCATTTATGGTTTCTTGGAACTCCACACAGGTCGTACTGAAGTTCAGATGGCCTTGAAAATCTCCCTTGAAGGTGGACTCCCTCAACAAATTTCGCTCCTTGCTCCACACCTGGTTCATGAGTCTGGTGACCCTCTCACAATATGCAACTGCTACCAGGATTGAGAGTCCAAATGACACCTGTTTCTTCAGCTTCCGCCAAACGTTTTAAAATCTGCATTCATCTCTGACTGAAACAGCCTCATCATGTACTTGCACCAGAACACAGTAGGCTACTCGTCATACTGTCTGTCTGCGTCAATGTAATCGCTTAAGACTGTAATAAAGGTGCCAATCTTAGACCACATTACTGTCTAGGGACAGGATGAACATCAGTTTGAAGATGGAATTATCATGGTCGAACCATTTCTCCGCGTAGGCTATGCAATACCGCAGGTCAGTGTTGTATATGCATCCTCTCTGAACTTCAAACGACTTACATTTTTGTTTTCTGTCCACTGGGTGGCTGCACGGAGTCATGTTGCCTGCAAGCACCCGTTTCAGTCCTGTTTAGAGGCTGGCGGTGGATCAGAGCGTTATCCATCCGTTCTTCGCTCCAGTCATTACTGGTCATATCTCTCCCTCATTCTTCAATACATTCGTCTAAGGACGTTCTTTCCGATTGCGTCGCATTACGGCCGAAACGAGGCCTTTCCGACATCCTGCTGCATATTTGCCAGTACAACAGCAGATCTGATCGTTTTACCTTTGCGTGGGACATCTCGTCGTCATAAAACGTTTCACATGACTGCGGTTAAAACATATTTTACTGATGTAAAACGACTTGATTGCAACATTCTTCGTCCTGTTTTAAAGACCGGAATTTAGTTCACAGTAGATTTATTTTTTTGGATCCAGTGGTTACAAGTTGATACCGACGACACCATTGCACGTTCATAGATAGTTATGGATTCAACAACTACCAACCGTACTTTCATTCATCCGCTCAACCCTCGATTGATTGTATTGCTCGCTTTGGAGACGCACTGGGAGCCTGCTAAACGGTATATTATTAGCGGCTATGAGAATAAACAAAGCCACTAAACCAGTATTTGCAAGCTGATATTGACCACACGGTGTATATAAAACAAAATAATTGTGTCATTGCCGTAGAAAAATGTCACTGGAAAATAGGATCATAGTATTACATTTGGTGATCTAAACAGCATTTTCCAGCTAGAACACTCTTCTCCAATGTATGAGCCTCATGATGGGACGTAAATTCTAACCAAGGGACCGGATGGGTTGCCAGGGAATTGCGAAAAATTGCTTGGATCTGGTGAAGAAAACTCGACCAGTGGCCACAAAAAAATTCTCAATGTCATGGCTACGCACGACCCGTTGCATGTAGCTAATAATTGGTAGTCATGTTGTTGCATGTCAATCGTGTGTCTGCAAGACTAGATACGCGCAACACCGAAAATGCAATCTGGCAAACACAGCTGGAACGTGCCTATCCAGCAGACGCAGTGCTGCAATAACGTAATGGGACAAACAGCCCTACAGTATCGTGGCAATATGTAGCAACGTTGGCATCGGCCATCCATAGCGTCAATAAGTCGTTATAGACTGCTGCAAAAATATGTATAACGTATAATACTTTCAGTTGTGTCCGTCGAGGTTTCGCTGTGCATGCAGGACGTGATTTACCTGGGCATAGGTAGAAGTGTCGTATGCAGAATAGCCCTAGACTACACTTTTAAAACAAACTACGATTAATTTGACACTGTAAAAATAGTTTATACGGGTTAATACGCGACAGAACAAAAGTAATGACAAGGCTTAAATTATCTTGAAGTTAAGAATAGGTTTTACATTAACACCACATGGATCATAGCTAGACACAAAAGGTTCTCTGCTCTCTGCTCGTGCCTTGAAAAAGAATGAACTATGTTAACGGAAAAGGGCGGCTGTGAGGGACGGTTTAGCTAATCTTAGCTAACATTTAACCTTAGCTAGCATTTAACGTTATGTGACATTTAGCCTTAGCTAACAATAACCCGTAGCTAACATTTAACTTTAGCTAATATGGGCGCACGCTTTACTTGGCAGAGAAAACTCATTTTCCCAGCGAACTACTACCTTTAGTTTGGTAGGAGTAACGTTAAGAAAAGTAAAACTTTTGCTCAGAGAAAGTGAACCTAAACTAAAAGGTAACCTTATTATTTGGAACTATGTTACATGAAATTGTGAGGTTAGCTCTGGTGTCCTGCTAATTTACAACAAGTTAGCTAGCCAGTAGCTACTAGCTAATGCTATCTGTCTAGCCAACGTACCTGTTAGCTCGCCAATATAGCTAACTTTTAAATATGACACTTGTCGCTAAATCATTATTAAATTGTTTTACCGCAAATTTGTGCTCAAGTAAGTCTGAACGTGATTACTGTGATGATGAGTGACTGAAATATTTGAAAGTGGGGACTAGCAGTGGAACGTCAATGCAGGGGAACGCCATGTACGTTACGGCTGTAAGTGGTTGGGGAGAGATTTTTGTCTTGTAAATTTAACCTTAGCTAACATTACCTAGGAACAGCGGAAGACCTTGACCACCACTGATGTATTTGGTGTTATTTAGAATTAAAAGTTGTTTAAGGTTTATTTTAACATCAGTTTTTTAAAAAACATGGTTAAAGTATAAGAAGAGTATTGTATTATAATCCCAAATAGATGGATGAAGGGAACACAGGACAGCCGGGTTCCAAGGAGTCAGAGACAGGAGCCGATGAGCCGGTAGGACTTCATAGATTCACATCTTGAAGAGAGGGCAACTCAAGAATGCCTGATAGCACAGCCAAATTGTCTGTGCCTGTCTTTAGATTTTTAAAATAGATTGTAATTATTTCAAGTAACTGAAATGCTGTCTTATGATAAATTTAGAGGAAAACAAATCTCAGCAGTATTCGAAATCTCAGTCTTGCCACCTATGACAGGTTCAGTACCTTGAAGCCATCAAGATGACCCGAAGAGAAGCTAATGCAAATGAGTAGAACAGAAGGCAGCTCAGTAGAGCTCTACAAAGCAATATCCATCTGCAGGTACTTTAGGTGAAGTCTCTTTTCAATTTTAGCACAAATCAAAAACACATTATTTTAGCAGATGGTGTTATCCAGAGCAAGCTTACAATTTTTATTTGTTATCTCTTTATGATGAAATTATGAAAAATATGTAAATACAGCTGAATGTTTATTTAAGCAGTGTAGGTTCAGAGCATTGTCCATGGGTACGGCAGCTGTGCCCCCATCAGGGAATGGTACAAACGGTGCACTTTACCACTACACCGCACTGCTGCATGCGTTAGCAAATCAAAAAGCAAAGCTTGCTCGCTACATCACAAACACAAATTTCCACTTAACAGCTCACTTTTCCTTTTTATTTTTGGAAGAAATGACTAGTCATGGGGAGGGACAGTTTCCCTCTGTCCACACCAAAAAGGTAAGAAGTATGTACTGGACTGTGCATTTCATTGCATCAAAAGCACTGCACTATGTGGGATAGTCTGATCTCTTTTCACTCTGCTGCTGTCCAAATGTAGTCAATGTCTATGTTTTTCGTCAGCCTAAAGGCCAGGCTGACAGTTTGAAAACTTGATTTGAACATATTTTTACAACAGTGTGGTACAGAAGCATGTGTTGGGCCCTGCAGCCCTGAGCTCTCTGTCTCTCTGGGCCTGGTGGGGGTCTGTGAAGTTGGGGAAAGTGAATGATGGTAACTGTAGCACTGAGAGTCTTACAGGACTGTGGGCTTCAGGCTGCATTTGAGAGAAGCTGCTTCCAGCACATCCTCCACGATGCTCCATGCACTGCATGTCATTACTTTAAAATTAAGGCCTTGCATCTCTTCCTCAATTCCTCTGCCTGGCGAACAGAGTAGATGAGAAAGAGATGAAAGGAGAAAAGAAGGAGGCATGGAGTGCAATGAGGGAAATGGAATGGTCTCACTCAATTCACCATCATTAGGTCTGTATGATGCTTATATTACATTACATTATGTGTTTATTCAGAGCAGCTTACATAGGTTGCAGTGTTATCTATTTATACAGCTGGACATTTACCGGGGCAGTTGTGGGTTAAGTACCTTGCCCAAGGGTACAACAGTAGTGCCGCAGTGGGGAATCGAACCAGCAGCCTTTCAGTTACAAACTTTGCTCCTTACAGCTATTCCACACTGCTGTCCCCAGCAGTCCCCGCTCTTGTCAGTACAGATGTGGGTTTAAGCGTGGAATGTGTGGGCTGTAACATGTTTATGGGGAGCTTGCATCACAGACCCTGAAAGAACTCTTCCACATGCAGCTACATGGATGCATCTTCTGCTGGAGGAAACAACCACGGAAATGTGCTGCTTCCTTCATAGATCCCCTACAGAATGGGAATAGTCTTTAATGTGGTGACCTGTTATTATAGAGGATGCAAGGATGTAGGAATCAGGAGTCCAGCCACGTCTCATTTCCCCTGTTTCATCATGGTTTTCCTTTACCACTAGGCGGTGCACAACTGGAACATTGACCAGGAATGGATGAGACAGGTGTTTGTGTTGGAATTATGCGCTTTTACTCTAACATCCAGTATTGCCTTGTTCAGTGCCCTTTCAGTACATTTCAGTCCAACTGTAAGTGATTTGCTTTCTGGTGCACTTTGGAAATTGGAGGTTTGAATCTTGGATATTACAGTCCAGCTCAGCGTAATTGTCATTTACCAGCTTCAGAAATTCTCTGGAAAATACATAGTTGTGCTGGAGAATGCAGATATCCTACTTGCTGTGCTCCTGTTCCTCCTGTGTGTTATTTAACAATAAGTAAAGTAAACAGGGAAATTATGAGGTACTTTTAGCACAGAGTTTTACAATCTGTGTTTATTTTCTGTTGCATATCTTGGCTAGAAGGCTTCAGAACATCACCAGGGCATATACGTAAAGCAGCTGGGGGTGTTTTAGTGACAGGCTGTAGGTCTGTGATGGACAAACTCAAAGCATTATCTGCAGATAAGTCTCCCCCTTACAGTTATCAGCGGTCAGATCTAGCAGGATGATCCCACCCAGGACACATTCACACCAGTTTAGATGGTCGTTTGTGTGGTACCCCTCTCTGATGCAGGGCTTTAGAGATGAATTACAGCTCTCTGGAGAGCTTTCAGAGATGAGGTTTCAGTGAATTGAGCAGCAGGCTGTGGTGTTTCATGATGGAATGATGATTGATGTTTGTGGTGTGGCTATGGGGTTTATGTTATATATATATGTGTGTGTGCGTTATATCAAAGAGAATGAGAAACTGAACGTATACCCAAATGCCAAAATCAAATAATTTTAAACATTTTCAGCCCTTCACTACAGAAGAAATACAGTGCTCAAATGAAGTGTCCATGTACAATAAGAGGAAAATGAGTCATCTCATGTTCAATGGTCAAGATGACCAATTCAAAAGAGGGACATTGCAAATAGTTTCCTGCTGTCAAATGAAATTCTGCTTGATGGTGACTTTGCATTTGTGGTCATTTTGTACTAAGTAGGTCATTGAAGGGAATTCATTTTGAGCAATTTCTGTGTAACAACATTGGTGCTAACAATACATTTACAATACAAACAAAACAAATTCAGAAAATGGCACATTTGACACATTTTCTAAGATTTGCTATTCAGGTGAAAATTCACTGTGTTTTGTGAAATTGCAACAAGATCTATGCAAAGCAAAAATGTTGCTCTCATCCCTGCAACTTTAGTTTGTACCAGTTTGTATTAATAAACTAAAACTTGAATAAACAGCATGCATCATATTAACGCATGTTATTAATATTTGTTTTTACTTTGGTCTGAGATTTCCTCTCTGTTTCCTGGAGGAAAGTGGCAGCTGTGTTTAGAATGCTTCTAACAGAGCTGGAAATGGATTTAATTACAGTTTAACCTAGCGTGGATAACTCAGTCTGTCAGCTGTAGGCAATGAGCACCTATGGTGGCAGGGTACTGTGTTTGTGGGAATGGAAGGGCACTGATATCATTCAAACTGTCGGTGTGATTTAATAGAGACCTTGCGAAGCTATCAGGGCTGATATTACTGTAGCCTGCTCAGATATACCCCTTTAAACCTGATCAGACATAAATCTGGCTGCCTTGAAAATGCGTGCAGTTACAGCAGTTAGTTACAGGTATAGGAAATGATATTAGACATATGTTGGCAGGTGAGTTTCAGTTTCAGATACATTTTGCTCCTGAAACCCTCCAGAGTTAAGCATGCCACATGTTTATGCAGCATATGTGTTTGTGATATTGTCTCTCCATTAAATGATCAGTTTTTTATTTCTTTTTTTTTTCTCAACAGACAGTCTAATTCAGAAGCAATTTCTATTACTTACATTTGTACGTATTATCCATTGGAACAGTGAGGTACTTAGTTAAGAAAGGTAGATCCAGTGCCTTCCTTGAGGCTGCAGCTGCAATAGCCTCCCCAGTAAACATATACATAGCAGCGCATGGGTAATTTCAGAACTCACTGTTTACCTTGTGGGATAAACCAATAAACCAAATGTCCAATAAAAATAAACTTGCTATTTTTGATTTGATTTTGATATTTTTTTATATGAGAATTCTTAGTCATACTCAATAAAATGTTTTCACTATATGTATTATGATATTACCACTATAAATGTTTCATTTTAAAAGCATGTTGCTTAGGCTGCATTCTTACCAATTTACTGAGGGTCAAGGTAGAGCCCCATTCCTTTTCCTGAGGTAGGCTTGTGAGTGTCTGGCATTATGTCCTCAGTATGGAGTGTAGATGGTCTGTCAGCCTTCATCTCTGGGATGGTTTATTCACCGTCTTTGAAGTAAACAGCTGTTTATGCAGAGAGGTGCTCCCAAACACGGAGAGCCTGTGCACAGCCTGAAGCCAGCACTGTGCTGTTGGCACAGGGAGATGAGGATGTTTCACACTTCACTGTGAGAGCACTGCTGCACTGCAGTTACTCCAGGTCCATCTCAGCCTTGTCTGGAGCTCTGTCCACGTCAGCGCCACAAGCCTGGACCAGAAGGTGGGTTTGGAACCGCCGTTTGCTCAAATCAGGCGCCTTTCAAATTCAGCACAGAGTAGGTTCAGTTTTGTAGAAAATTTAGGACTGGAACTTGGTACATTTCTGCTTGTGAGTCAGTTACTGACTGTTTGACAAGTTGAGAAATGGGCAAGGTTCCCCTGCTGCAGTGGTGTCTCCTGTGAGTAATTTTAGTGAAATGCTTTCACTGTGTTCTACACCTCATTTACTGGTTTAAACCCCTGTAGTTTCACCTTCAGTGTGCTGTGCTGCTTTTGCATTACAGAAGAAGCCCAGATCTCACTGCCAGTTTCCATCTGAGAGTAACAATGTTTCTTTCCCTGCTCCATACGAAAACCTGGACTGCACCACATGGCTTGAGCTTGAAAAGTTTTTTTCAGTATTATACTCCAACTTAATCTGTGCGCTTCTGTGTGATATGGCAAATCACCATATTCAGCATTTATCAAAGAATGCTTGGAGCTGCGTATGATTCAAATCCCTAGCCCTCATGGAATGAACCCTTTTAGCTACCGTACCCATTACAGGATCAGTGCTCACTTTTCTTCCCACACAAATTTCCACTGTGTTTGCAATGCCTGAAGGGATTTGTAGTTTCTGATACACCTGTTTCCTGCTGTTCCACCCCAAATGACATACATGATCAGGGAGGCCAGGGAGGGGCCTTGAGATGGCATCCCTGTAGTGGGGGATTCTTACTTGTCAGTCTGAAGCAAGTTTGATTTGGTATAGCCTACTGCATAATAAATTAGATATCCATTGTTTAGTCTGGGCTCTCACTTGCCTCGCAGGACTCTGTATAGCCTGTGGGCCAAAGGCTGCATGGACTTTACTCACTAGCTGACCGTATTGGAAGGAGAAGTGATGCAGATGGCTGCATGCTATTCCAGTGCCTTCCTGGCAGAGCCATCTCTCTAAATGCACCTTAGAGGCAAGGGGCAATAAAATAAATATTGATCTTGGATGAAATTTGCTACCTAGCAGCAGGCTATGTGGGGACGGCTAGTGATAGCTAGCTATTAGATATAGTAGAATAACCAATGCAGTTTTTGTAACCTCAGTACCTCTGTAGAACAGTTCTTTGGTCACAGACCTTAGGTCAATTTGACATAAATAGATAAAGACAGTTTCTTGCTAATGCAAGTTAAAATAAAGATTTTAGCATGGAAACACAATACTGATTTTTTTGGTGGTTATTCATATTAGCCAGCTGTGTTAACAGCAGCAACATACTTCTTGGAGTACTTTTTGTTATGAATGGTAGGTATGAATTTAATATGTGAATCAATCTTGCAACCTTTGGGTTACAAGCCTGACTAAGCAGCCTGCCACTCTGACACCTTTTTCGGTTGTCTGAAGGTGTTTTATTGCGCTGCTGACCTTTCGAGCAGTGTCACTGCAGCCTGGGGTCATTGTGCACTGCAGCAGCAGAGACAGGCTGTCTGCATGCATAAGGACAGACGGGCTAATTCACCACTCTGATGAACTGTTAGAGCCCTGCCTTTCCAGAGGAGCTTTTATCAGTGGGTTGTTTGGCATTGATTTCACACTATATAACGTAACACACACACACACACACACGCTTACACACACACATGTTGGTGCACTTGACATTTGAAATGGAAGCCAGATGAATGAATTGCATGGTGATTTCCTCAGGGGTGTTGGTGGTATCTCCCTCCATGGGCCCATGGCAAAGCGACAGGATTGTGACGCTTTTGCTGTGACGACGGGGGGGGCTGGAGCAGGCAGAGCAGGGAAGTCACCCTCAGCCAGGCCATTATCATGAGTCACAACTGGAGCTGGAGCTGTCAGTCAGCATGGAGTGATGCTGATCCGCTCTGAAACACGCTGCCCCCGAACAGAGAGACGGCTCACCTCACAAAGCGCATCGCCACCACCCACTCCCTACACAGAGCTCTCTACACAGGGTCCCTACACAGGGCTCCTACACAGGGTCCCTACACAGGGTCCCTACACAGAGCTCCTACACAGGGTCCCTACACAGAGCTCTCTACACAGGGTCCCTACACAGAGCTCTCTACACAGGGTCCCTACACAGAGCTCCTACACAGGGTCCCTACACAGAGCTCTCTACACAGGGTCCCTACACAGAGCTCCTACACAGGGCTCCTACACAGAGCTCTCTACACAGGGTCCCTACACAGAGCTCCTACACAGAGCTCCTACACAGGGTCCCTACACAGAGCTCTCTACACAGTTTTCCCTACACAGAGCTGCTACACAGGGCTCCTACACAGATCTCCTACACAGGGTCCCTACACAGAGTTCCTACACAGGGCTCCTACACAGGGCTCCTACACAGAGCTCCTACACAGAACTCCTACACAGAGCTCCTACACAGATCTCCTACACAGGGTCCCTACACAGAGTTCCTACACAGGGCTCCTACACAGGGCTCCTACACAGGGCTCCTACACAGAGCTCCTACACAGGGCTCCTACACAGAGCTCCTACACAGGGCTCCTACACAGATCTCCTACACAGGGTCCCTACACAGAGCTCCTACACAGATCTCCTACACAGGGTCCCTACACAGAGCTCCTACACAGAACTCCTACACAGATCTCCTACACAGGGTCCCTACACAGAGCTCCTACACAGGGCTCCTACACAGCGCTCCTACACAGGGTCCCTACACAGGGCTCCTACACAGGGCTCCTACACAGAGCTGCTACACAGGGCTCCTACACAGGGCTCCTACACAGATCTCCTACACAGAGCTCCTTTACAGCGCTCCTACACAGGGCTCCTACACAGGGTCCCTACACAGAGCTCCTACACAGAACTCCTACACAGCGCTCCTACACAGAGCTCCTACACAGATCTCCTGCACAGAGCTCCTACACAGGGTCCCTACACAGTGCTCCTACACAGCGCTCCTACACAGGGTCCCTACACAGGGCTCCTACACAGGGCTCCTACACAGAGCTCCTACACACACAGGGCTCCTACACAGAGCTCCTACACAGGGTCCCTACACAGAGCTCCTACACAACACTCCTACACAGGGCTCCTACACAGGGCTCCTACACAGGGTCCGTACACAGGGCTCCTACACAGAGCTCCTACACAGGGCTCCCTACATAGGGCTCCTACACAGAGCTCCTACACAGAGCTCCTACACAGGGCTCCTACACAGGGCTCCTACACAGGGTCCGTACACAGGGCTCCTACACAGAGCTCCTACACAGGGCTCCCTACATAGGGCTCCTACACAGAGCTCCTACACAGAGCTCCTACACAGGGCTCCCTACATAGGGCTCCTACACAGAGCTCCTACAAAGGGTCCCTAACCTTCAGGGTCAGAGAAACCTGTGGAGCTACACTACAGTCAGCAGCCTTGGGATGTCGATTCTACAGCAGGGACACCAGCAGCCTCACATGGGCTAGCCTCAGGCCTTCAGTATTAATCACCCTGCATGGATGGAAAGTTGAGTTATTGTGAGAGTGTAAGAGTGAACTCAGATCAACTTGAGTGAGTGGAAAACTCTTAAGAAAAGGACAAGACACCACTTTGAGAGCTGATCCAGCATTCACTCACTTGAGAATACAGGGTCAATATAGGACTGTAGTTATCTGTGATAAAGATGGCCTTTAGCACCTTTCCCAGGAGGAAATCAACCACATGTCTGTTTGTGTTTTATACAGCTCTATCATAAAATCACAGAAAGTGGAATAAGGTTAGCTGGCTAATTAACTGCAGTAACTGCTAAAAGCAGCACACTGTTTAGCAAAATATGCTAAAAATATGCTCATGGGATGATTACCCCTTTTCAGTTTTCAAAAATTCATAAATATGAGTGTAATGTCTCAACTGTTATGTTACAGTACTGGGTGAGATAACACCAAAAGCATCGCTCTGGGCCAGAACTGTCATCTCAAAAACCTTAACGTTAGAGCAGTAGAGCGATGCTTGCTGTGAAACCGATGAAGGCAATGTGCGCCCATCCTGTATATGTATATATATATATTTTTTTTTACTTTTATTGACTTGTTCCACATAAGATTCTTCATGAAAACCTAGTGGCAGGAAACCAGTAGCTGCTGAAAGCAAGTAGTCCTTGTACTAAAGTTCAAAAGCGGACAACAGTCTTCAGGTTCTAAACTGCACTGAATGCTTTAGCTCTGTGTTTGTGAATATAAATGGATCAGGTGCTGTCAAAACATGGAAGCAAATCAATGGACCTGTTCCTAATGCACTCAGTGTGTTTTCTTTAACTCCTCACGTCAGCCTTGCTAATTTTTGACATGTATGTTTTTGTGCTTTCCCTGCCTTTTTCACCAAATTTTTGAACAGTCAGTTCCTTAGGCTCATCTCACCCCAAAATCCTGTGTTACAACCTCCCCACCCGAATCCTGTGTGCTCCCCTGCTGCAGGCCTCTGGTTACTCTCAGCAGATAACACGGCCGGGGGGGTGGCGGGCCACAGAGCATGGGCCAAATACCTGTCTCAACCTGCTCATTTTGTAAAATCATGTTTTTTAATTCATAAAACATTTTCATTAAATGGATATGTTAATGAAGAGTGTGTATTTTGTAGGTGTTCATTCAGTGCCATGCCATCAAAAGGATACTTGCTTCAGTATGTACCTTACATTTTATCATGTCATGTAATCATTTAATCAATCTATGAACAATATTTTTGGCAAAATTTTGTAAGCAGTGACAGTATGAAGTGAAATTCTAATTTTGAAAGAGAGACAGAGAGTGGGATAAAGCTGGTTTGTGTGTGAATTTGAAAGGAGACAGGATTAATCAGCATTTGCAAACAAGACCAGTATGTGTAGGATTTAATGAAAAACATGTGAACATGCCTGGTATCTAAATTTTGCTGTTAACACTATGCACATTGTACTGTGAACACTGCATACTGCAGCCATGGTGCCCTAAACACTGGCTTTAATTAGAGGGAGAGAGGGAGATGCCCTAAACACTGGCTTTAATTAGAGGGAGAGAGGGAGATGCCCTAAACACTGGCTTTGCTCAGAGAGAGAGATGCTTCAGTACAGTGGCTATAATCAGAGAGACTCAAAACACTCGTTTTAATCAGAGGGAGGGAGGGAGAGAGAATGAGAGCGGCACTCTGCCTTTGAATAGCCTTTTCTCTTTGTGTGTATTGCTCTCACACAATGGTGCCAATAACAGTACAGTAGCTGTTCACAATCTCTGCCAAGGATATGAGGGAGACAAAAATAAAATCAGCCATGCTGCTTCGATTTCTCCTCCTCCCCCAACCCCTCCCTCCCCTTCCTCCTGCCCTCCATCTCTCACTCGCTCTGCCTGCTCTGGAATGAGCAGTGAATGAGAGAGGTAGAGTGTGTGAGAGAGCGAGAGAGAGAGAGCGTATGTGAGGGAGAGAGGGAGAGAGAGAGAGAGAGAGCGCATGTGAGGGAGAGAGGGAGAGAGAGAGGGAGAGCGCATGTGAGGGAGAGAGAGGGCTTTTTTTCCTCGTCTGCATCAGCAGCACTGCAGAGGAAGCGAGAAGACAGAATCAGGAGAGAGCGTGAGAGGGAGAGAGAGAGAGGGAGAGAGATCCATTGCAGTACCAGTAAACAGGTACAGTTTGTTGCTTCCTCTCATCCCTCTCTCGGTGCTGGACACACGCGCGCCTGCACACGCACGCGCGCACACGCACGCGCGCACGCACACACGGGGCGGCAGAGAGAGCAGCTCTCCCGAAGCGGCCAGTGCAGCAGTGTGCAGGCGGGAGCTGAATTACTGCATCAGCATCCTCACACGGGCCCCTCCTGCTCTCTGCAGCATCCGAGGAGGGAGGGAGAGCGACAGCCTGTGCAGCCTTTCACACGCAGGTCTTCCTGCTTTTCTCTGCTTGTTACTGATGGTGAATAATGCATAGAGGCAGAATGGCTGAGCTGTGCTGCTGCCACAGTCAGAGCTCGGTTCTCAGAGGGAGCAGGGACGTCTCTCTGCGCTGACTGGGGCAGCACAGGTGGAAGCTCTGTGCCTGTGTGTGTGTGTGTGAGTGTGTGTGTGAGTGTGTGTGTGTGTGTGTGTGTGTGTGTGTGTGTGGGGAATGTTAGGAGGATTTTCTGTGTGCAGAATTAGCAAAGAGGGACGAGGGACACAGAGAGAGCGGGAGATCGGGCTGTGCTGTTTCTTTAATCTGTCTTGTTTGTGTGTCTGTGGCAGGGAAGGACGGGAGGAGTCGGTGAGGAGGGGATTTGTCTGTCTGGCTTGCTGGCGTTTGTGCGTTGCGCACCGCGAGGAGCAGAGGGAGCAGCGGAGGGAGGCGCGGGCCGGAGCCGCGGCCGCATGAGCGGCGTGTGTGCGTGACGCGCGTCAGACCCCCGGCGCCGCAGCGGCAGGGACACCATGGCGCAGGCAGCCAAGCAGCTCCGCAAGAGCAAGGAGCTCGACGCCCTCGCTGCGCAGGAGCAGCGCGAGAAGGAGGAGGAGAAGAACAAGAAGAGGAACCGCTCCAGAGACCGCCGGCGCAAGGTAGGGCAGGCGGAGCTCAGCCGCTCAGCCTCACCGCCCCGCTGCACCTGCACGTCCCCTCAGCACACGGACACACACACAGGGACCCACAGGCTTTAACACACACAGCTCTCACAGACTCACAGACACACAGTAAAGTGGGGGGCTGCGGGGGCAGGGGTGGGGGAGGGGGTGCAGTCAGTAACTGCTGTGTCCTGCGCATTGCTCTGGTTCGGCCGTGGCCTGTCTCACCCTGTGTCATTGATGTGTGAGGCTGGCCAGCTCCTCTCGCTCTCTGAGCTAACGGGGCTTGCCGTGCTCACCATCCTGTGTGCTTTTGTAGCTTCATCTTGTTGGAAACGCTTGTTTTTGCGGTCGCTGTGTGAGGAGAATGTGTATGTGCAGGCTGCGTGAGGGAATATCCCCAGCCCCCCGTGTTCCCTGCCTTCCTTCCACAGCCGTTTCATGGCGGCTGAGCTGCACCTCTGGGCTGTGGGAGCGTCCCCTCACCTGTGCTGGACACCCGCTCTGTCCCACATCACAGAGGGCAGGTGTGGTTAGTAGGTGAACCTGTCTGACAGTCCCACAGTCCGGGTTCCACTCAGCATCGTGTCCTTCCTGTAGTGTGTCTCAGTGTTATATTTCCAGTGACATCCTCACTGCTGCGCGGATATTAACTTCCTACCATCCGATCCCTCCTCTGATGCATACCAAGTGTCTGACCCTCAGAGCTCTGAGTCAGCACTTCCTTCAGCTCTACCTGATTTGTGTTGAATCTGCAACTGGTTCCCTTCAAGAGGGAATTTTTAATGTTGATTGTTG
>CM032880.1:717500-742500 GCA_019176425.1 Megalops atlanticus | reverse complement strand
GTGCTTGTGTATGAGCATGCAGGTCGGAAGTGTGATGAACTCCTCTGTGGAACAGAATGATTTGTGTGGCTCTGTCCTTCCCTCTTCCCTCTGTCCCGTCTCTCTCTCTCCTCCCCTCTCTCTCTCTTCCCCTCTCTCTCTCCTCACCCTTGCTGTGGGGATGTGTTTGTAGGCAGGTTTGTGAAGCTCCTGCAGGGGTTCCATTGCTGCTTGACTGCTGATTGCTGAGGTTTCAGTGCTCAGGCCGTTTATGAGGTGGTTTCAGCTCTCCTTGCAGGCCTTTAGTTATTTGATAATAGGACATTAAACTGGGAGCTACCTGCCTGCAGATTACAAACACAGGCAACTCTCTGCAACTGCAGGGGGAAATCAGACGACCAGCTGAACACTGTGTAATAAAATGGCCTGTGATACACAGTGTGAGAAGCCAGCTGTAAACCTTAACATTTGCAGAAGGGCTTGTTTAGATGGATGCATAAGTTATGGTGGATTCATTAGGTCTGGTTGGCTCTTTAGTTGAGATGGATTCATTGGTTCAGATGGATTCTGCAGAGGGATTCATTAGTTCAGCTGCGGGAATGAGCTCTCCTCGTAAATGACAGTCACTCGAGGATGCTCAAGGTGAGTGATGTCACTGACTTCATTTGTAAAGGTCAGGCTGGTCATGTGACTCAGCGCTCTGAGATCAGGTTCACGCTGCCCTTGCGTGTGAGGTGGCCAGATGCCCTTGAGCTGGATGGTGCTGCGTGTTGTATGCTCCTCTCAGCACAAGCTGTCAGCCCTGGGTTGCTGCAGGGGGTGGGTTTATGGCAGATTCCAGCATTCAGTGTTATGTTATTTAGCACATTTTTGGTTTGCCTTATCACTCTGGCTGCAATTCACAAGCTGTGGTTGGAAAATGGAAAGAATTATAAATACCCAGCCTGGTTCCAGCTCTACAGTGGGAAAGGGGTATAATGAGCCAGCCTGGTTCCAGCTCTACAGTGGGAAAGCCAGCCTGGTTCCAGTACAGTGGGAAATACAAAGCCAGCCTGGTTCCAGCCTGGTTCCAGCTACAGTGGGAAAGGGGTATAATGACCCATTATACTGCTCTCTGGTGGTAAAGGGGTATAATTTAATGAATGAGTGTCTGCATCCCTGAGTGGGTATCAGTGCCCCGTTTTCTCCCTGACCTCCTTCTGTGTCCAACCCCCTCCTCTCTGAGGAGGAAGCAGCCTGGTCTCCACGCACAGCTGCTGTCAGTCCTGCGCTTGGTGTCTGTTTGCTCATCAGCTTTCCACACAGTTCTGACACTCACAGGGAGAGTTCAGACAGAAGAGGAGAAGGAGGGAAGGAAGCAGAAGCTCAGAATGCTTCCCTCCCCTCCGTTCCCCTCCACAGTTTAAAATTGAATTAGGGATGAAGTATTTATATGAGTGCCGTGCATAGGGTGGATTTCACACTCCAGTGCTCCAGAAGATCCAAGTGCAGCACTGAGAGAGAGCGGGAGAGAGAGGGAAGGAGAGAGAGAGAGCGAGGGAAAGAGAGAGGGAAGGAGAGAGTGAGAGAGAGAGAGACAGAGAGAGAGAGACAGAGAAGGAGAGGGAAGGAGAGAGAGAGAGACAGAGAGCAGCAGCACATTCCTTCATTTGTGCAGCTGTCTGGCCAATCAGGCAGAGCTCAGCAGGGGGAGGAGTTTGAACTGGGAAGTGTTTCTGTTCCTCATGGTTTCATGGGCTGTGTGACGACCACTTCCTGCTTTACACATACACACACACACACACATACTCACATGTGCGCGTGTACACACACACACACACATGCACACACACACCTCACACACACATGCACACACACACCTCACACACACACGCTCACACTCACACACACACACACACACACGCACGCACAGAAGCATGATCCCTGACAGTGTGTGCGAGTGGCTCTTATTCAGTTAGCCCTGGTGTGTGGAGGGGAGAGCTGAAGGCCTGAGTGTGGGAGGAGGAGACTGTGAGCGGGACTGATGCACCCCCCGCTGACGGACACGCAGAGGAGGGACACCTGGAGAGTCCGGACCTGCCGCTCCCTCCCCTTCCTGTTCCTGAGCTCCCTCCCCTTCCTGTTCCTGAGCTTTACATGTGTTTTCTGAATCGTTTCCTGGTGCTGTGGTTCTGCTGGCCCATGGGTGTGTGAAACGGGCCGGTTGTTATTGGAGATGCTGCCTGCTTCTGCACTGGAAGGAGACAGCCTGTGCATCTTCCATTCCTCACCCTAACCATTCTTTGTTTTACCTCTTTACAGTTTATTGTTTTTCACATGTAAAGCCATGCTTTTAAGGCTTGTTAGCAGCGGTGATTTCTGCTGTCAGAGTGTGGAGGAGTGTGAGGCTGTGTGTGTGAATGCTGACAGAACTCTCTGTGCTGCTCTGTGCTGCTCTGTGCTGCTCTGTGCTGCTCTGCGCTGCTCTGTGCTGCTCTGTGTGCTTTCAGTGGTGTCCAAGGTCAGTATTGGGAGGAATTAACCCTGTTTGTCCCTGAGCTCTGACTTCAAAGTGTTATACAGAGCAGATTAGTGTGAGAACTGAGGGGAAACCAAATTAACCAGCGGATTTGTTACGGAGTCATACACAGCAGCTCCCTCTGAGTGTCTGTGTGTGTGTATGTGTGTGTGTGTGTGTGTGTGTTTTTCTCTGTGAGTGTGTGTATGTGTGTGTGTGTGTTTTTCTCTGTGAGTGTGTGTGTGTGTGTGTGTGTGTGTGCATGTGTTTCTCTGTGTGTGTGTGTGTGTGTGTGTGCGGCTGCACATGTGAGAAGCTAATTTATTGCCATGTGGGTAGAGAGCAGATAAGAGTGTGACCCCCTGCATCCAGCACACAGAGTGGAGAGGCACAGCTCTCTATCACCTCCTGCTGGAGACTCTGCACACACACCTCACTGCTTCAGCAATAAGGCCAGAGCTTATGGCACATCAGCTGTATAAGGCTATTACTTAAGATCATGCTGAGATTATACTTCTGTTTAGATAGATAAAGGAAGAGATGGGAAGAGGGGAAGAGATAGGGCAAGAGGGAAAGAGGAAGCGAGAGAGAAAGAAAGGGAGAGATGGGGAGAGAGAAGAAGAAAGGGAGACAGTGGAAGAGAGGGAGACACACACTCTCACACACACACACTTTCTCAGTTGTCAGCAATAGTGACACAGGACACAGCCCAGAGCAGGAGAGTCCTTGAGAGGTCAGGAGAAGGGGATGCAGGCTGCCCCCTAGTGTCCAGACAGCAGCAGTGCAGAGTGTAGGAGCAGACAGCAGTGTGATGGCAGACACACAGACTGTCACAGCGGAACCAAGCCCCAGCCCAGCACTGTGGGCCAGAACAAAACATCCCAACATCTGAACATCTCAGCTGAAATATGGCATTTCTAAATGTCATTTATTATACCACAGGTAGCACTGCTCACTGTGTATACCCATCCTCTGAGAGAGAGAGGGAGAGAGGGAGAGAGAGAGGGAGAGAGAGAGAGAGACAGAGAGAGGGAGAGAGAGAGAGAGAGAGAGAGAGAGGGAGAGGCTCTGCTCATGAGCTGGCACATGCAGGTGCAGGGGTGGTGGGTGAGGGGTCTCAGGAGCTGCTTCACTGACACACAGAAATAGAGTTCATTTTTAATATGTGATATAGTGTGTGATTATGATGTTGGAATGTGATATGAGGACATTCGACAGGTGCAGTCAGCCTGAATTAATATTGTAAACGATGAAAAGATAAATGGTCAGGCTTTAATGACAGATTTAAAAAATGCAGACCTGGTCAATACTCTGTCCTCCTGCTTATCTCTCCTTTTGAGAGGATTACTGATGCACACACGTGCATTAACGCACACCTTATATCAATCAACATAAAATTGATAACATAAAAGGTCTCTATAGTATCTCTGCAATAAATAACAATAAATTGCTGTGTAACATGTAAGATTGTCACTACATGCTGTCTTTCTGTAAATGCTGTTTGGATTAATCTTTAATTGTTTAATTTCAAAATGAGTCTCCTGTGTGGTAATGTGTGGTAATCAGGGTGCAGTGCAGTGTAGGGTTTGCTGGTAATTAATGCTCTCTGAAAGAGCCTGGTGGGCTCGTGATTTCAGTAATGAAGAGGACTGCTGTCTCTCTCTGCATGCGTGTGTGTCTAAGTCAGGTAGTAAACACTACTGCAGTTTAGGAATCAAAGGAAAACATTGATTTATCCCAGTGTTCATCACACTGAATTCCTCTCTCAGCATCTCTGTCTCTGACTCCTGTTTCTCTCTCTGTCTCTGACCCTCCTCCCTCTCTCTCTCTCTCCTGTCTCTCTCCTCTCTCTCCGTCTCTGTGCTAATGAGCGTACCCTTCATCTGCGTGGGTCACAGCTCTCACACTGCAGTGGACAGACTGTACGCCTGCAGTGGCTGCAGGAGCTGCAGGAGCTGCACACGTGCTCTGAGCACTGCCATTAGTGATGTGCATTAGCAAACTGTCTGAGCAGCACACCTGCAACGCACACACATACTCACATCCAGCTGTATGCATTTGTGTGTGTGTGTGTGTGTGTGTGTGTGTGTGTGTTTGTTTGTGTGTGTATGTGTGTGTTTTGTGTGTGTGTGTGTGTCTGTGTGTGTCTGTGTGAGCGTGTGTGTGTGTCTGTGTATGTATGTGTGTGTGTGTATGTGTTTGTGTGTGTGTGTGTGTGTGTGTGTGTGTGTGTGTGTGTGTGTGTGTGTGTGTAACCTTTGTGGAGTCTCTGCAGTTCTTCAGCTCCTGCTGCCGTGATTTATGACAGAGCTGATTTGCGAGTGAGTCAGTCAGTGTCGCTGCGGTGTGTGCCTGTGTGTACAGACAGCAGGCTCAAAGCTCTCCCACTCCAAGCCCCCCTCATACCCGGGGAACGCCTCCAATCCACAAGCAAACATTCCCACAACATTGCTGCAGCATTCTAACAGATGGGTTATTGTGCTACAGCAACAGTGGAATGCCTTCACTGGGAGGCAACATTGTCACTGAGCTCAGACGTGGAATTGGAAAGCAGTTTAAGACATTAGATGGGCTGTCGAAGAAGAAAAACTGCAATATTTTATATGCTTTACTGGGTAATATGGTGAGCAGCTTTGTACTGTAACACACTTAGATGCATGGAAATGTGCAGCTAGAAAGTGAGCTAATTTTATGTATTTATGGCTGACACCTTTATGTCCCTGTACGACGTACAGTACTGTACGTGCTTCATGCTTTGCACCTGGCCGCCCTCTGAAACGGCTCAGCGCACCAGCATTATCTCACCCAGGATCTGAGCTGGCAACCTCCCAGTCACTTCCTTCTACTGCGTTAGCATCACTCAGCTGTGCGGCATGTGCAGTTTGGTTTAAGTTGCTGCTGTTGATACGTCTAATCCAATACAAGGGTTTGCCCACTCATATGCAACACCTCCCTGCTCCTGCGTTAAAATGAGCTCCCCTCCACTCCTGCCTCTTTCACAGAGAGCCTCCTGGCTCCATGTGGCACTGCAGGGCTCCAGCAGGACCTGTCTCAGCTGCCTGCCCCGGACCCGCGGTGCCTCAGGGGGGCAGATCTTATCCCAGTCCTGTGGTCTGAAGCAGTCAGACAGGCGGATGATGAAGTCCTTCCCTGGACACGACTGTAGTCTTTTCACTGGGACCATTACCCACAATCCATCTGTGTATTGCTGCTCTCCATTTCCAGAGACAAAAGGGTACAATCTTTGAAAAAATGGGTAACTCAAGACAGAAGCAGCATGCTTGTGGGTTTGGACCTGCGCTGTAGAGAAACAGCCAGTGTGTGCTCAGGAAGGGAGGAGGATGCAGCCGGAGGCGCGACGCCGTGCAGGGAAATCTGAAAGGCACAGCAGCTGAACGCAGGAGCCGTCTGAGCCAGGTGATATGTGTGCTTATAAACCGCATCACTCGCTGTTCCCACTGAAAGAGAATCGCTGATGTTCTGAGCTCAGGGATGGCAGAACTGGAGCTGCCTTTGGAACTACAGCGCTACAGAGTGATGATGTCATCTCAGATCTCTGGGGGAGGGTTCTACAGCATCCCCGGCAGCAAGGCCCTCCGCAGTGCTCATGAATATTGAAGAAGGGGTGTGGCCAGTGGTGCAGTGAGAGTCACTGTGCGTGATGTGTGACTGGGCAACAGTGTCAGTGTGTGTGAGAAATACAGCACATCCTGACAGAGAGGGAGAGGAGGATGGAGGTGCAGAGGAGGGGGAGGATGGAGGTACGGGAGACTGAGGCAAAGAGGGGGAAGAGAGGGATAGAGAAAGGGAAATGGAGGGTAAAAGAGGGAGAGAGATGGAGGGAGAGATGGGGCAGAGTGAAAGGAAGAAAGAGGGAGGGAGAGAAAGAAAAGGAGACAGGGAGGGAGAACAGAGGGGGAGGGGGAGAGGTGATGACTAGGAGCTTTGTTTGTAATGGATTGCAGAGGCAGTGGCCTGACAGCACATCAATATTTCAGAGCTTCCGTTTTAGCACAGGAAGAAAAAAAAAGGCCGCTGCTTATTTTTATGTCTATATTTATAAATTTATGAAGGTATTTGAACTTGGTGATTGTGTGGTTTCTGCCTTTACTTCAGAGCTCCCGTCTGCCTGTGTAGTTATGCCTTCTTGCGTGTGTATGGGTATGTGTTTGTGTATGCTTTTTCCGTGTATGTGTCTGTTGTATGGGTGTGTTGGCTGTTTGAGAGTATGTGTGCAGAGATGTGTGTGGTGTGTGTGTGTGTTTGTGTGTGTGTGGGAGTGTGTGTTTGTGTGTGTGTGTGTGTGTGTGTGTGTGTGTGAGAGTGTGTGTGTGTGTGTGTGTGTGTGTGTGTGTGTGTGTGTGCTTGATGGTGGGAAAGGGAGGGAGGGGCATAGAGAGGATTGGAGGGAGAGCAAGAGAGGGAACAAGGAAAGAAGAAAGGGGGAGAGAGAGGGAGAGAAGGAGAGAGGGAGAGAGGGAGGGAGGGCGGGAGAGAGAGGAAGGGAGAGCAAGGGAGGGAGAGAAGGAGAGAGGCAGACACGGGGAGAGGGAGGAAAGCTCTTGGAATGGGGCCGTGCAGCTGGCCAGAAGCAGCAGTATGGAGCACATTGACTCCACCTTGCAGTTTACCTTTACCTCCTTTGGCAGCAGTCTCTCCAACGTCCTCTTTGATGCTCATTTCAAATAAAAGTTTGAGCAGCTGATATGGAAACAGGTGTGAAGAATCTGCTTGCTTCAGCAGGTTGGGGCAGTGTGGATTGTCAGTGAGAGAAGTACAGAGTGTCGGGTGTGAATTTCAAGCATGACCTGAACCTGAGCCCAGCCTGGAGTCATTTAAAATGCAGAAACAGAACGCTGCGTGCTTCTGTGCATGGAGGAGAGGCTGCGGGAAGCACCTGCCTGCCTCGTCACGCTGCCACAGAGAGGAATGACAGGAATCTCAGTGTAAAATACTAACCTCACCTGGGCCCTGCTCTGACCCACCTCCACCTGACCCGGGCCCCACCTGACCCGCAGTGCTGAGTCCCATGGGGCCGGGGCCCTCGGGTGTCTGTGTGTGGAGCTTTGATCATCTTCATGCAAACTCAGAAAAACTCAGGTTTATCATTGTTGCATGGGCCTCGCTTACACAGTAACACAATCCTGTCATTTTTCATACATGAACTCAAATGTAAGTATATATACCACAACCCTGTGTTAAGAATTGCATCTTAAAATGGCTCAGAGCCCCATTTGCGTGTGGGGAAGTGAGCACAAGAAAGAAGAAAAGAATGTTCTCATACACAGAAATAGAAATGATAGTATCAGAGGCTGCAAAGTCAGTGTGTCACCAATGCCATTAATGCTACCAGTTCAGAAACACACATCTTTGCAGATGTGAAAATGAAATGGCTTGAATGGTTAAGAAGTAAGAAGCCCATTTTAAGGCAAAAAGTGCGCTGGAGCAAGTCCCTCCTGACACCCGCTGATAATCACGTTGGAGGCCTAATGGGGAACACAGCAAGAGTCCATGCATTAGAAACTGAGAGTAAATTCATGTTTCTGTAATTCAGAGCCTTAAGAATGTCACTGTGGCAGATCTTCCATTCATTTCAAAGATAATGATAACAATTGATTTGCAATGTACTTCATGATTTATTTAAATGAAAGACGTATGTTATTTGGTTCATCGTCAAAGACTTTGGAAGTAAGGAAAAACACTGTGCTGGCAAAGCTAAAGATTTCAGGTTGGGTCCATTATTAGGTGCCCTACCTGTGTTTGGTGTGTATGGAAATAATTTTGATGAATAACCTCAGACACGTGCACACAGAACACACAGTCCTGCAGGATGGCATGAGGTAGTGTGTGATTATCCTTTTCCTGCAGTTCGTACTGTGTAAGCTCTGTGCCTCATTCCCTGCTGATAAATCACATTTCACCCCTGAGGATGCATGTGCATGCAAATCCACGGCATTCTGTGTGTGCTAAACGTGGTGATGATAAACAGGGCTGCAGACCTGCATTCTGTGAGTGTGAGCTCTGAATGGGGCTGGTCAGCCTCAGTAGATATCCTGCATGAGTGGATAGCATGTCATTCACTGCACAGTGGAGAAAGGTGTCTAATAAATTGGTGATAAATTGGAAATTGGTGATAAATTTCAAATACACATACACCATACACACACACACACACACACACACACACAAACACACACACACGCAGACACACACACACTCACACAGTGTGGGGTGTGGGGTGCAGTGCGGTGTGGGGCAGTGTGGGGTGGGGTGTGGGGTGGGGGGTGCAGTGCGGTACGGTGTGGGGTGGGTTTCAGGGTGGGGATCCTGTGCAGATGACTGTGATCCTGCAGTGACTGTTTCCCCGCAGTGGCTGTTTCTGCTGTTGGCTTTTGCATGGATGGTGCTGGGTGCTGGACGGGCTGCTGGGGCTTCAGTGCTGAGAATAAAGACAGATTAAATGCTGTGCGAGGAGTTCTGCCTGTCACACCATCCTCTGAGCAACGGCAGGAAGAGAATGGGGAGGAGAGATACAGATACAGTATTGTATGAAGTTAACTGTGGTAGTGCATAGTGCTGTTTGGCCCTAAACAGACAGTAAACGGTAGGAGACTGTCCTACAGGGATCTCACAGTAGATATCCTTTTTCCATATTTTCCCTCTCCCTCCCTCTCCACCTGGATACTGATATTCAGATAGCTTTACCGATATTGTTAGCATTATGTGTTAGTTACCAAGGATCACAAGAGTCGTCTTACATTGACTCTGAACAGTAAGAACTCTAAAGCCTTATTCCTCTTTCTCTCTGTCTCTCCCTCTTCTGCTGAGTGTTCACAGTGTGCTGGCTCATTGTCACCGCAGTCACACGGGGGTGTGGGGGGTGAGGTGTGGGGGATGGGGGTGTATATAAGGTGACTGTTTGCTGGAAGCAGGTGCCGCTGTGTCCGCTCTGTCTGTCATGGTGGCTGCAGGAAAGTTAGCGTTTGTTTGCGAGCTCTGACTGGATGAAAGAACATGTGGATGGGCGGTGCTGTAACTGATCGGTGCTGATGAGACTGGAGGTAATTATAGATCTTTATTTATAGGTGTGTGGGGCGCTGTGACCTTCTCCTGCGTGTTTTAGAAGGCTGTGTATTTCAGTCTAACGCCAGAGTGGAGTTTCTCATGATTATGGAGTGCAGGGACTGAGGCCACAAAGGAGTGTCACACTGCTGTCCTAATGACCAGGAACGTTAATGCTCTCACAGCTCTGGGTGTGTGTATGCTGTGTGTGTGTGTGTGTGTGTGTGTGTGTGTGTGTGTGTGTGTGTGTGTGTGTGTGTGTGTGTGTGTGTGTGCATTACTGTGTGTCAGTACACAGTTCCCTCAGGTCCTCTCTCTCACTGCAGATATGAGGGTCTGATAGTATCCACCAGGACTCATTAGTGAGAACCTTCACATAAACCTGACTGCTGCCTCTGCTCCTATTGAATTTTTGGTGTGTTTGTATGTGTGTGTATATACTTTCCAGCTCAGCACTGGAAGGAACACCATGCTCCATCTGTGATTTTATTACTTTATGCTTTGTTAAAATTTTTAAATATCTATGTTCAATCTTAGATATTAGTTTAGTTTGTGTTATCTTTTCAAAAGGAGCTATTAGCCTCAGACTGCTCCCCTGTCCCAGTGAATAATTCAGAAACAGGAGGACTGAGGAGGAGGAGTGTCTGCCACTGCGGGCCTCTGGAGCCTGCGCAAGGGATGCAGAGAGAGGCAGAGAGGCAGGGAGGCAGAGAGAGGCAGGGAGGCAGAGAGAGAGAGAAAGAAAGAGACAGAGAGGCAGGGAGGCAGAGAGAGGCAGGGAGGCAGGGAGAGGCAGGGAGGCAGAGAGAGAGAGAAAGAGAGAGGCAGAGAGGCAGGGAGGCAGAGAGAGGCAGGGAGGCAGGGAGAGGCAGGGAGGCAGAGAGAGAGAGAAAGAGAGAGGCAGAGAGGCAGGGAGGCAGAGAGGCAGGGAGGCAGAGAGGCAGGGAGGGAGAGAGAGGCAGAGAGGCAGAGAGGCAGGGAGGCAGAGAGAGGCAGGGAGGCAGAGAGAGAGAGGGAGGCAGAGAGGCAGGGAGGCAGAGAGAGGCAGAGAGGCAGAGAGAGGCAGAGAGGCAGGGAGGCAGAGAGAGAGAGGGAGGGAGGGAGAGAGAGAAAGAGAGAGGCAGAGAGGCAGGGAGAGGCAGGGAGGCAGAGAGAGAGAGAAAGAGAGAGACAGAGAGGCAGGGAGGCAGAGAGGCAGGGAGGCAGGGAGAGGCAGGGAGGCAGGGAGAGGCAGAGAGGCAGGGAGGCAGGGAGAGGCAGAGAGGGAGAGAGAGGCAGGGAGGCAGAGAGAGGCAGAGAGGGAGAGAGAGGCAGAGAGAGAGGGAGGGAGGACCTGCACTTTTCTCCACTTGTTTTCTTACTCGTACTTCAGCAGAGGGTGATAGACTTTTTCAAGAATCTTTAAAGAATAATCCGGCTGCACCTCCCCAATCACCCAACATGATGAGTTAATTACTGCCAATCAAGCACAAGTGACAGTGATGTGAAAATGAACTGACACTTGTGTTGAATTCAGTCTGACTGTTTAGAACCATGTGGGACGTACCTGCAGGGGTGTGCTGGCAACAAGCTGCAGAGGACATTACAGGCCTGTAACATGTAGGATATCATTACAGGCCTGTAACATGTATGTCATTATATGCTTCTAACATACAGGTTGCATTGTCAGACACAATTGCAGTCACATTAAAATGGTCATTACTAAATGACCATGCTAGAGTGTATAGAAGGGCATATTGTTAATAACATTAGTTCATAATTTTATAATGAATCAGATGACCCATAGCTGAATGCCTGTAGGGATATCTGGAGAATGACAATGGACGTTTAAATCCTCACCTCCTCAGGTCGTGGGTTGCACCAACAGGAATTTAGTCTTAAACCATTTAAATCAGGTTTTTTTTCTGTTTATCATGTTGCACAGCACTTTAAACCTGCATTATATGTAATTAGAGTTTAAGTTCAACCTGGATTTATTTTGGGCTTTAAACTGAGATCAAATATCATAGTGTTGCTCCAAAATTTTTAACTCAGATTTAAATCATGATTGAGGGTAAATTTCACGCTGTCCCTAGAGGTGGTTTAATCTGTTACAATGGCAGCACATCTGCGATGGGAGCTGCAGATGGGAATTTCCTCGACAGTGTAGCTTCGCTAAAGGTTCAGTCACCATTATTAATGGGAAAATCGAAGCTAAGATCTAGGGCTGTACTGCAAAATTTGAAGCTTCGAAGCTTTCTTCATTGAATTGGCATTTGATTGTTAGGATGGGTGATCAGTTGCAGTTTTAAGGTTATTGTTACTGTAATACAAGAAATGTAGATGTTCATTACAAAACCATGTAACACCGTAACGCGTTTTGTCGACGAAAAACACAAACACGTTAGCATTGGGTCCACAAAATATCAGAGAAAGCACATACTTTCATGCACAGAAAACAAAACAGATGATACCTGTCGTACACTGAATTGACCGTTGTGCTTTTCATTTTGTGGACAAAAACTCATTTTGTAGACAAAAGTAATTCTGTCCACATAATAGATGTCCTAGGCCAGCATTTATGCTGTTGTGGCACAAAATGCAGAATGCGCTATACTATCATCATTCCGTGCCATCGAATGTTCATTTTGTCCACTTAACTGTTTTGCTATATTACTGAAAGTATGATGTGCACAAAATGGATTTAGCACAATATATTCCGTGACTCCGCAGTTACAGAAGTCATTCCGTCCACAAAAGCAAAGGCTGCTTGAACTTTCATAGACATCAGTGTTTTGCTTAAGTATAAAATTAATTATGTTCATATTACTTTAGGTATGATGTGCACGAAATGGCTTTGGTCCAATATATTCCGTGACAGCAGTTTACGGAATGAATTATGTGTCATGAAATCGCACAGGAATAATTCCGTACACTAAAGCAAATGCTGATTGAACTTTTGTAGCCAGAACTGTTTGTTACATTCATTTGGTCACTTATGAACTGCCGAAACAACAGGCCAAAACGATGATGTCACGTCACAGACATTCAAAGCTTTGTTCGAAAAAGGTTGGCTGAAATTCGATCGGCAAAGAATGGCATTTGATACGGCCCTATTAAGACCAAACACGCAAGTGAAATTAGCTTAGCTGTTCCGCCAGTGCTGCAGCTACTTGACACCCTAAGATTTTATGCCACTGTGTACATCCAATGGGTGGGTGGTGACCTTTTTGGGGTTCACAAGTTGGACTGATTTCAGGGAGTGAATATACAGAGAAATGTTGCAGACACTGATCCTGCATCTGGGGAGTGTGTGTGTGGGGGAGTGTGTGAGGGGTGGGGGGTGTGTGTGGGGGGAGTGTGTGAGGGGGTGTTTGTGGGGGGGTGTGTGTGTGGGGGTGTTTGTGGGGGGGTGTGTGTGGGGGTGTGGGGAGCTGTGGCCTCCCACTGTGACAGAGCAGGTCTGTGCTTTTCTCATGCTGGAGTATCTTATTTATCTGCTGTTACTATGGCAACAGTGCTCTGTGCAGTGTCAGTGTGGGTGGTGTCAGTGTGGGTGGTGTCAGTGTGGATGGTGCAGTGTCAGTGTGGGTGGTGTCAGTGTGGGTGGTGTCAGTGTCAGTGTGGATGGTGCAGTGTGGATGGTGTCAGTGTGGATGGTGCAGTGTCAATGTGGGTGGTGTCAGTGTGGGTGGTGTCAGTGTCAGTGTGGGTGGTGTCAGTGTGGATGGTATCAGTGTCAGTGTGGGTGGTGTCAGTGTGGATGGTGTCAGTGTGGATGGTGCAGTGTCAGTGTGGGTGGTGTCAGTGTGGGTGGTGTCAGTGTCAGTGTGGATGGTACAGTGTCAGTGTGGGTGGTGTCAGTGTCAGTGTGGGTGGTGCAGTGTGGGTGGTGTCAGTGTCAGTGTGGATGGTGCAGTGTCAGTGTGGATGGTGTCAGTGTGGATGGTGCAGTGTCAGTGTGGATGGTGCAGTGCTGGGTGGTGTCAGTGTCAGTGTGGATGGTGCAGTGTGGATGGTGCAGTGTCAGTGTGGATGGTGCAGTGCTGGGTGGTGTCAGTGTCAGTGTGGATGGTGTCAGTGTCAGTGTGGATGGTGCAGTGTGGATGGTGTCAGTGTCAGTGTGGATGGTGCAGTGTCAGTGTGGATGGTGCAGTGTGGATGGTGTCAGTGTCAGTGTGGATGGTGTCAGTGTCAGTGTGGGTGGTGCAGTGTGGGTGGTGTCAGTGTCAGTGTGGGTGGTGCAGTGTGGATGGTGTCAGTGTGGATGGTGCAGTGTCAGTGTGGATGGTGCAGTGTGGATGGTGTCAGTGTCAGTGTGGATGGTGCAGTGTCAGTGTGGGTGGTGCAGTGTGGATGGTGTCAGTGTCAGTGTGGATGGTGCAGTGTGGATGGTGTCAGTGTCAGTGTGGATGGTGCAGTGTCAGTGTGGGTGGTGTCAGTGTGGGTGGTGTCAGTGTCAGTGTGGATGGTGCAGTGTCAGTGTGGATGGTGCAGTGTGGATGGTGTCAGTGTCAGTGTGGATGGTGTCAGTGTCAGTGTGGGTGGTGCAGTGTGGATGGTGTCAGTGTCAGTGTGGATGGTGCAGTGTCAGTGTGGGTGGTGCAGTGTTGTACCCCACAGTGTCTCCCTTGTCTTATCAGCACCTGTTCTTCTATTTCCCCCTCAACTCCACATTACTGCTGCCAGCCTGCACCCTGATCCAATCATAGACATAATCAGACACGCTCAACACACACCCAGCACTGCACACACACACACACACACACACACACACACACACACACACACACACACCCAGCACTGCACACACACACACACACACACACACACACACCCAGCACTACACACACACACACACACACACACACACACACACACACACACACACACACACACCCAGCACTGCACACACACACACACACACACACACACACACCCAGCACTGCACACACACACACACACACCCAGCACTGCACACACACACACACACACACACACACCCAGCACTGCACACACACACACACCCAGCACACACACACACACACACACACCCAGCACTGCACACACACACACACCCACACACACACACCCAGCACTGCACACACACACACACACACACACCCAGCACTGCACACACACACACACACACACACACCCCACACACACACCCAGCACTGCACACACACACACACACACACACACACACACACACACACACACACCAGGGCTGGGCCTGTAAGTTATTGGTTCTTAGTTCTTTTCTTGTGTAGTTTTTTCTCTGTGCTGTTTGTTTTTTCCTGTGGAAGATTTCCTGCATTTGGGGGGAGGGTTCTTTCTGCTGTGGGTGGAGCCTGTGTGGTCAGAGAGGGCTGGGGTGAGAGTAATGTCAGGATCTGGCTCTTCCATCTGGAGTTGTTTTTTGTGCCTGTTTTTTGCCTGGTTCTTTGCTGCTCTGTATATATACTGCAGTTTGTCACAGTGTTCATGTGTTTGACCTGTATTTACACACCAGAACACAAGTGTGTTGTAATGCACACAGCAGTTAAAGAAAAACACACACACTCACCTGCGCACCTGCAGCTGTGGCCTGCAGTAACACAGGCCCTGTGTACTTGTGTGCACCCAGTAAGAGTCTTCATATTGACTGTGTGTGTATGTGCATTAAATCTTTATATTGTGACTGTGTGCGTGTGTGTCTGTGTATGTGTGCCATAACAGTTTCTGTGTTGAGTCTTGTGTGTATATGTATTTGCTCTTTGTGTTGTGAGTGATTGTGCATTAAAAGTGTTTCTGTATGTGTTTGAATGTCCGTTTGTGTGTGTGCACAGCAGTCTTTATGTATGTGTATATGTGTGCGTGCGTGAGTGTGCGCGTGTGTGTGTTTTTGTGAGTGTGTGTGCGTGTGTGTGTGTGTGAGTGCGCATGCGTGTGTGAGTGTGTGTGAGTGAGTGTGTGTGTGTGTGTGAGTGCATTAACAGTCTTCATGTGGTGTGTTTTCTAGGCTGGGGCGGTGCAGTGCTGGCTTGTCGCTCAGGACAGTAGCGTTGGGTGGCGGCCTGTGGAGTGTGGCTCTCTGATGAGTAAATATATCCGGCGCCGGAGCTCTCTGTCCCTCTGAGTGGCACCTGTGTGGCCTGTGGTTCTTATGGCTTTTGTTGGGAATTTTCCTCTTTAGTTTTGCTGTTGTGCTTTGGCTGGTCTGAGGTCAGGTGTTTGATATATCTGTTATGTTCATATTTCTCCCAGTCTTTCCTTTCACAAATTCTTCTTGTGAATGTGTGTGTATGTGTGTATATTTGTGCGCATGGATGTGTATGTGCGTATGTATGTGCGTGTGTTTGTGTGTGTGTGTGTGTGTGTGTGTGTGTAGATATGTGTGTATGTGTATATATTTGTGTTTGTGTGTGTTTGCATGTGTATGCGTGTGTGTTTGTGTGTGTGTTTCTATCTGAATGTGTGTATGTGTGTATGTGAGTGTATATGTGTTTAGATGTTTATGTGTGTGTGTGTGTGTGAGTTTCTATCTGAGTGTGTGTATATGTGTATGTAAGTGTATATGTGTTTAGATGTTTATATGTGTGTGTGTGTGTGTGGTTATTGTAGATGTCTTTGAGCATGTCCCATAGGGGGAAGTGTAGAGGTGGGTTTGGGAGGAACAGCTTTAGCTTGAAAAGTGTAGCTGTCTGATTCTGAACGCTGCTCTCAGGGTCGCTGTCTCCTGAGGGGAGACGCAGGGGAGGCTGCGGGTTGGTTGGTTATGACACCTCCGCCCAAACCACAACCAATCCACTTGTAGCTGTCTTTACCTTCAAAGCTCCTTTGACAGCTTCATTCAGCATAAGCTTTAACTGCCCATGTGTTTCAGTATGAGCAGCCATTGAGAACGTCACCACACTGGCTCTGCAGAGAGCTGCCATTGAGAACGTCACCACACTGGCTCTGCAGAGAGCTGCCATTGAGAACGTCACCACACTGGCTCTGCAGAGAGCTGCCATTGAGAACGTCACTACACTGGCTCTGCAGAGAGCTGCCATTGAGAACGTCACCACACTGGCTCTGCAGAGAGCTGCCATTGAGAACGTCACCACACTGGCTCTGCAGAGAGCTGCCATTGAGAACGTCACCACACTGGCTCTGCAGAGAGCTGCCATTGAGAACGTCACGACACTGGCTCTGCAGAGAGCTGCCATTGAGAACGTCACCACACTGGCTCTGCAGAGAGCTGCCATTGAGAACGTCACCACACTGGCTCTGCAGAGAGCTGCCATTGAGAACGTCACTACACTGGCTCTGCAGAGAGCTGCCATTGAGAACGTCACTACACTGGCTCTCTGGACAGGTGTGATTGAGAACACCTCTCTGTGCAGCAAGCTGTGTGTCAACTAATGTGTTAGCGCTAATTTTCATCTGTTTCGAATGTGAGAATATCTACACAAATTTCTGTGATGGTACACATTACCATCTCCCTTATGCGCACACAAAGTGAGCCGTCTCATCCAGATTGCTTTAAAAAAAACAGGGCAGTCCTGAAATGGGCATTATTGCAGCAGAAGACTGACGTCTCTGCAGAAGCTGCTCCATTAGAGGTTTCTGTGCCTCAGACCAGAATGGATTGCTCTGCTGTAGAGTGAGAGGGAGCCCCGCTCTGCTCGCCTCTGTCCTGCTCTTGACGATGCTTTTGTGATGAGTTTGTCTTGTCTTTGTGTGATAACCGTTTTCATCTTAAATGATATTTCAATTTCTGTGTATATATGTGTAAGAGTGAAAAGGAGAGAGAGAGAGAGTAATAGAGAGGGCTTGAAGGAGACACAGTAAGCATCTCCCATCTGGTACGTTCATGGTAAGTGGAATGCTGTCTCCACTCTGCTCAGTGACCTCATTTCACTTTGAGTTTCATCTCTATTTCTCTTTCTTTTTTTATTAGCTTGTATTTTTTCTGCTCCGAAACTTTGTCACTCCAATGTGACTTTGTCACTCAAATGTGATGTGTACATTTTCCTTGTTATTCACTGTTATTCACTGTATTAAATATGTGTTTGTGTCTGTATGTGCATGTGGTAATATATGATTCTATGTGTTTGTATATGTTTGTTGATGCTTATAACTGTATTTTTGCAGATCTGCAACAGTGTGTTAGGTGTGTATGTGTGTGTTTGTATTTGGCAGTATTTTTGTGTCATGTTTGGGTGTAATAGTGTTTTTGTGCGTGAAATGAGTGAACACAGCCGTATTCAAAGCCCTGAGCGTACTGTGCTGTGGCTTTATTAGCTCATGAATAGAGTTGTGACTGAGGCTGTTAAAGCAATGTGTCTGGGAGAGATTAGGGATGCATTAGTGCAACAGTGGACCCCACCCTGTTCTGTGCTGGTGCAGCTGAGTGCGCAGGCTTCCCCTCTACCTGCAGGGGGCAGAGGTGTCCCTCCTGCTCCCAGTGCACATGGCACTGCTACACAAACTGTGTGGCTTCACTGGACACTACATTGGCTGGCCCAAGTATGAATAACATTGTTAAACTGTGTGCATTTTGTTGGTGTGTGCAAGCGTATGTATGTGTGTCTGTGTATGTCTGTGTGTGTGCATGTGCAAGTGTATTTGTATATGTGTTGTGTGTGTGTGTGTCTGTGTGTGTGTGTATGTGTATGTTTATGTGTGTGTGTGTAGGTGTGCGTGTGCAAGTGTATTTTTGTATATGTGTGTGTGTATGTATGTGCAAGTATATTTGTGTATGTGTACGTGTGTTCATACATGTACAAGTGTATTTGTATATGTGTTGTGTATATGTGTGTGTGTGTGTGTGTGTGTGTTTATACAGGTAGGTCTATTTTATGCATATTTACCTCATAACTGCAGTACAGTTGATCAGCTCTATCAGTGCTTTGTCATGGTGTGGCTGGAGCAGCATATGAATGGCTGTTTGGTAAAAGCAAAGCCTGTGTACAGTATGAGACTGTCTGCGTGCCCTTGGACCAGTCTGAATTTAAGTGATGCGGTCTATTAGCCTCATCTCCCGCTGTCTTTCTCTGTTTAGTGTTTTTTTCAGAAACCAACATGAACGCATATACACACATACTCAAACACACCGGGTCCACTGCCCCAGGAGCTGTGTCTAATCAGTGTGAAGATGTTCCCAGGGATATCAGATACATACAGAGATAGCAGATACATACAGAGATACTGCTTTAAATCGCCTTATTTGAGTTTCCCTTTAATCCAGTTTAATCCAAGATGTGTCCACAACATTCCCCTTTTCACTCCTTCCCCCATCTCTCTGCAGCTTGATTGCCCCCCCCTCCAGTGCAGCTGGAGCTTGTTTATTCCTGACAGGGGCGGGGCTGGGGGCCCAGGGGCCGGGCAAGGCGCGGGGAGGGGCGGGGCTGGGGCTGGGGTGGGCGGGGCAGGGAGAGATGCAAACTGGAACTTCTCCTTTTAATGGCTCCGTCCTCTACACGTGTCTGTCAGTCTGACTGCACACAGTGACTCCAGCGATGGAGAGGAGGTGTCCGATAGGATAAATAAGAGAGTTGAGGAGGTGCTGTGAAGCAGCATAACGAGTTTTGCCGTTAGATTCCTGTATGGAGAGTGTTTCACAGCAGAGAGCGATTATGCAGCAATAGATAGCAAGCGTCAGCTCTGTGTGACAGTGTGTAAGAGACAGAGGTGAGGACAGAGGGAGGGAAGGCAATCATATAAATATAAATGAATGCAGTATGATTCAGATTGTATTTCACCTTAATGCCATCTTCCTAAAACCCATAGAGCAGTTCACATGCAATCTGTTGATCATTTCCGCTTGCCCAGTAATGTTTTAAAACTTGAAATATGGTCATAATGTCTTGTGATGTTAATTTCTTTTTCCAGTATTCAGAAACACTTGAATTAATTAAGGGCAATGTCCATTGTAAGTAGTTTATTTTCATGACCTCATACAATGCATTCTGCATGTAAGAATCGCATCTGATTGGAGTGTTATAAAGGACTGATTCTTAAAAAAGGAGTTCCAAAAGAGGGCGTAAAATGGATGTTTATGTTTTTATGTCTTAATTACAAGTAATTCGGCAGCGTAGGCTGTAGAACGACAGACCTCTCATTTTCTTTCATTGGTCTTTTGTAAACTATTTAAGTCTCAACAAGGCAGCATTTTTCTCCTGTAGAAGCACTGTTATTCCTGCCATGTACTGTGGCATTCAGACACTTTGCTAACTTCACAGCAGTTGAGTGAGCCCAAGGTGATTCTATTAATTGAATTATTTGACTCAAGCAGAGCTTTTAAGTAGTATTACGATAGGAATGTGTCTGTTCCACTTTTTTGACTGTTTGTCTTGATACTTGCATCAGTATTTCTTATAAGCAGAGTGTACGGTATTTCAGAAATTAAAACACAGTATTATATTGTTACCATTAGAATACTGGTAACAGAATGCAGAATGCAGCTACAATCTCCCTAAACACAGTCAAGTTATTCCCCTCCTCACCTCACTTCCTTGGCTTCCTGTTATTGCTTGCATCCAGTCCAAAACCTTGGTTCTGGCATACAGGACAGTGAATGGGACATCTCCCTCATGCCTATGATCGGTCTTCAAACCCTATGTTCCCCCAAAACCACTGTGCTCTGCATCTATGGGGCAACTGACTGCCCCGACCCGACGGGGTCGCTCTTCTCAGACATGATCCCTGTCTGTACTGGTCCCTCAGTGGTAGAATGAACTCCCCATGGGGGTCAGGACAATGGAATCACTGGCCATCTTCCGACGCAGACTGAAGACCTATTCAGACTGTATTTCAGTTCCACTTCAATCCCCACCCCTAACACCTGCTCCCTCTTGTATTTGATGCTTATTTTAGGTGTAGTATTGTGATGTATTTTGATTCTGTGTTCTAGGGACTGTTGTATCGTAGTATATTTGGCTTCCGTCAGATTGCACAAGTTAACCTGTGGTAGGGCTTGAATAGTGTTATGCTCACACTCACTGGTCTGGGAGTGTTAGCCTGGTCTGACACTGTTGCTTGTTTAAATGAATGGATACGCTTATGTTCTGTTGTGCTGGAAGTCGCTCTGGATAAGCGCATCTGCTAAATGCGTGTAATATAATGTAGTATTAAAGATACAGATATCACCAGCAGTACAGTAGACTTATAAAGCCTACAACTCCTAATTAGGAAAAAACAATAATCATTAAGCCAAAGCTTTTTGATCATAGTCTCTGTAGTGTGTGATAGTTTGAGGAGGAGCAAAAGCACATTAAAAGAAATAAAATCATTTCCTGAATGTTCCTAAATATAATTTGGACGAATGCAACTTACAAGTGTATCTAAGAAATCTAAGAAATATACTAAAAATATTTGCTTAAATACTGCGTAGATTAAAACCTATATAGGAGATTAGCACTTTTTATGCATGTACTAAGAGATTATATGTCGAAGTCATACGCACTATTATGGATAAGATTGTATTAATGATGTGGCAGTAGCTGATATGTTTTTTATATGTTCAGTATAGCTTCAATTATATTTCAATATTTTTCTGGGTGTTGGACACACAAAGGCAGTGATGCATGGTCTGCACTGCCCTGCCTGCTACAGCGCAGAGGCGGTCTCTGAGAGAGGAGTGAACAGGGAGGGATGCAGATTCCGCCGCGCCAGCACACAGCTGTTACTGCGCGGCAGCGGTGGGAGAGGCCTCTCTGTCAGGCTGGGGCGGCCGGCAGTGCTGCAGCTCACACAGTAACTGCAGTAAGAGTGCGGCTGTGCATGCAGTCCTGCAGCTGCTGCGCTGACCGCTGCGCCTGGCACAGGAGCAGACCACACACAAATCTGCGAGGGGGGAAGGGAGCACAGGAGACAGAAAATTATTGAGACAGAAAAGTCAAGAGCGATTAGTGTGAGTACTGAAAGAAAGGAGGGAGGGGGAAATTGATGGGCAGATTGGAAATATGTTAGTTAAAAAGAGAGGGAGGGCCAGCCAGGGGTGAGAGCAGAGCCCATCACTGCGGGATGCTGTGCTGTCAAAAAGAGGCAGCGAGACTCCAAATGATATTGCAGAGGACAGCCAGGTCTGAGGGAAAGCTGCACAGAGAGCTGTGACGGGCCGGGGAAAGGGCCTTTCTGAGTGTGGCTGGAGGCTCTGCTCAGTGTAACTGCAGACCCAGCGCAACACTTAAATACTTAAGGCTGCTGAGTGGATCAGATGATAAAAGCGCGTGTTCTAAGCACAGGCTGAGTCCTACGGCACGGGTTCGAAACCAGGCATGTCATTTCCCAGTAGTGATCACAAGCCTCACAGAGTAAAGCAGAGCAAATTTGCTTTGCCAGCTGTGCCTGTGAGTTACTCAGACCGCAGCCGCAGGAAGCAGGTGTGCTTGCACAGGGTTGGCTCCTGGTGCACTGTGGGAGCTGTAGTGTGAAAAACAGTTGTGTTGGGCGTGCAAAAGTACTGGAGGATTGCAGGCGGCTCACCCTGTGGTGACAAACTTGAAAGGTACAATTGGTGACTCCTAAAATACATGAGTACGTGCTTACATGCACATTACATACATACGTCCCGGCGTTGCTGTGTGATATGGGGTGTCCCTCTGGCACTCTGAAAGAGGCTTTTAGGAGCTGCAGAGCAGCAGCAGAGGCAGAGAGGACTGATGGAGATTTATTACACAGCAGGAGCACTGATGGAGCTGCAGTAACGCCTCCAGGCACGGAGGATGAGCCCTCACATCACACACTGACATAAAAACGTCGAGTACTGTGACCGCTGGCTGGATGAGAGCCGTGTGTGTGTGTGTGTGTGTGTGTGTGTGTAAGAGCTCGGATTAGATGCAGGAGCTGCAGCAAAGGCCTCAGTTTCCAAACGATGACAGCTGTCAATGTGAAACTCATCACTTTCTGTCCCTCTCCCTGGCTCTCTCTCTTCCTTTTACTCAGGCCTCTTTGATTATTTTCTGTTCTGGGACTGGCTGTGACGCTCCCTCCGTTTCAGTCTCTGGGGGTGCTGAGGAGGGGGGTGGGTGCAGGGCTTTAAGGTCACTGTCCCGGAGCCGGTTTCGTCAGCACTGTTAGCAGTGCGGTGCTGGGCTCCCCGTGTGTCACCCTGCACACCCCATCTGACCTGCTGTGCAGTTTAAACCCCGAGTGTTCACACCTTCGTGCCTCACAGTGAACCAGCTCTTACAGAGTCTGTGTGTGAATACAGGTGTGTGCCGTGGTGAAGCTCTGGCACCACGCCTCCCCTCTTAATGTCATTAAATCTCCCAGAGGGCAATGGGGCAGAAACACGCTCTGTACCTCCCCCAGGGAGGCCGTCTCTGAACAGCGTGCCGTCGGTAATTGTCTGACGGGCGCAGTGAGGTGGTGTGAGGAGAGACAGGGCCGTGTACCTACTAGCCGGGTGGGTGGAGCCTGCAGCAGCTTCATTACATCCTGTACACTCCCGCTGCCACGCCCAGCCGCACTGGCTTTGGATCGGAACCCGGGCCCGTTCTGGTCATGGCTGCTGCCAGCAGGAGGCTTTAGGGTCCTGCTGCAGGGGGCAGGAGGCCGGCGGGGTCCCACTCCTGGCCCCTGATTTTGTGGAAGTGTAGTGTGAGTGAAACCCTGGAAGCAGGCTGTGTACCCCCGTGCTAAACGTCCTTAATTCCTCTGCACTCCCCTGCCCCTCCTCTGCAGCTGCCAGCGCTGTGTGTTCACTCCGCCTCTCTGTGTGTTCACTCCGCCTCTCTGAGTGTTCACTCCGCCTCTCTGTGCATTCACTCCGCCTCTCTGTGCATTCACTCCGCCTCTCTGAGTCTTCACGCCTCTCTGAGTCTTCACTCCGCCTCTCTGAGTCTTCACTCCGCCTCTCTGAGTGTTCACTCCGCCTCTCTGTGCCTTAACTCCGCCTCTCTGAGTGTTCACTCCGCCTCTCTGTGCCTTAACTCTGCCTTTCTGAGTCTTCACTCCGCCTCTCTGTGCGTTCACTCCGCCTCTCTGAGTCTTCACTCTGCCCCCTGTGCCTTAACTCCGCCTCTCTGAGTGTTCACTCCGCCTCTCGGAGTGTTCACTCCGCCTCTCTGTGCCTTCACTCCGCCTCTCTGAGTGTTCACCCCGCCTCCCTGTGCCTTAACTCCGCCTCTCTGAGTGTTCACTCCGCCTCTTTCTCTCCCAGGCCGACGCTGCCACCAGCTTTCTGCGAGCTGCTCGCTCCGGGAACCTGGACAAGGCCCTGGACCACATCAAAAACGGGATTGACATCAACACAGCCAATCAGGTGAGAGCACTGCCGTACCCACGGCCCCACCCCTCTGACCGCTACTCCAACCTGATGATCGCTCAGAAACACTAGTAACAAAGCTGAGTCTATCTGTGTGTGTGTGTGAGAGTGTGTGTGTGTGTGTTCTCTCAAGAGCAGATTACACTTGGTTACATCATAGTGCTCTTGAGGGCATATTTGTCCAGAATATTAAGCTGTATTGTTTCTCACATTGAATGGATGAGCATTTAAAACACAGTGATGTTCACTGCTGTGGAGATTCTCAGCACAGCGCTGGAGTCAGTCAGTGTTACACTGAGTCACACACACTGCTACTGTGTGTGTGTGTGCGTGAGAGTGTTTGTGTGTGCGTGTGTGTTTGTCAGTGTGAGTGTGTGTGTGTGTGTGTGTGTGTGTGTGTGTGTGTGTGTGTGTGTGTGTGAGAGTGTTTGTGTGCGTGTGTGTGTGTCAGTGTGAGTGTGTGTGTGTGTGTGTGTGTGTGTGTGTCAGTGTGTGTGCGTATGTGTGTGTGTGTGTGTGAGAGTGTTTGTGTGCGTGTGTGTGTGTCAGTGTGAGTGTGTGTGTGTGTGTGTGTGTGTGTGTGTGTGCCTGTGTGTGTGTGTGTGGTATGTGTTTGTGTGGTGTGTATAGCGTGGATAGTGTGTGTAGGTTGTGACGTGTATGTGAAGTGTGTGTGTGTAGTGTGTGGGAGGGCGGCAGTGTGGGGTAGTGGTAAGGAGCAGGACTCATAACCGAAAGGTTGCTGGCTCGATTCCCTGCTGGGGCACTGCTGCTGTGCCCTTGGGCAAGGTACTTAACCCCGAATTGCCTCATCAAGTATCCAGCTGTGCAACTGGGTGACACGTAAAATTGTAACCTACATAAGTTGCTTTGGATAAGAGTAGCAGTGTATAAATAAATGACAGTAGTGTATGCGCAGCGTGTGTGTGTGCAGGGTGTGTGTGTGTGTGTGTGTGTGTAATGACTCTGTACTCTCTCCTCTCTCAGAATGGGCTGAATGGTCTGCACTTGGCCTCTAAGGAGGGCCACGTCAAGATGGTGCTGGAGCTGCTGCACAACGGCATCATCCTGGAGACCACAACCAAGGTGCAACGGCAGCACACTGCCCTTACACATTACACCCCTGCACCTACACACCACACTCTCCCCCTTACACCCCTACACACCACACTCTCCCCCTTACACCCCTACACCTACACACTACACTCTCCCCCCTTACACCCCTACACTCTCCCTTAACCCTA
>CM032880.1:682500-700000 GCA_019176425.1 Megalops atlanticus | reverse complement strand
CACACACACACACACACACACACACACACAGAGAAACACACACGCCACACACACACACACACACACACACACACACACACACACACACACACACACACACACAGAGAAACACACACGCCACACACACACACACACACACACACACACACACACACACACACTAACACACAGAGAAACACACACACTCACACACACACACACACACACGCTCACACACACACGTTCACACACACACTCTCACACACACTAACACAGAGAAACACACACACACACACACACTCACTCACACACACAGAAACACACACACACTCACACACACACGCTCACACACACACACGCTCACACACACACTCACAAACACAGAGAAACACACACTCACACACACACACACGCTCACACACACACACTCACACACACACGCCACACACACTCACACACACACACACACACACACACACACACACACACACACGGAGAAACACACACTCACACACTCACACACACACTCATCATCTCTCCCTCCTTGCTGGCGGCTCCAGCTTCTGGCTGTCGGACTGCCCGCGCACGGCTGAGGCGGTGTCCTTTGCTAACCTGCTGTACCGCGAGCTGATGGCGGTGCCCTACATGGCAAAGTTCGTGGTTTTCGCCAAGATGAACGAGGCGCGAGAGGGCCGCCTGCGCTGCTACTGCATGACCGACGACAAGATGGACAAGACCCTGGAGCAGCACGAGAACTTCACTGAGGTGGCCCGCAGCCGAGACATCGAGGTGAGGGCGGGGCCCCGGGGAGAGGGCGGGGCCACAGGGAGAGGGCGGGGCCCCGGGTGGGGAGCACGGGGGAGGAGGGCGGGGCCACAGGGATGGGGTGGTCAGGTTTGTACTTTTTATGTAGTTGTGTACTTTGAGAAAGGTTTAAGTTGATTTGCTGTTCAGCTACATTGTTAAATCAAGCCTCCTTAGTTAGCAAGTAGCTAGACCTTCACTCACTAAGAACCTGATGATAGATTGCTAGTGTAGTTTTGTGGTTTGAGTCTGTTCTGAATGAAATGATTACACACTTGCACTGCCTAAAGATGCTCACTGACTCCACAGTGCAGCCTAAACACACATCCCACAGGTAGTGTAACACACGTCCCTATAAGCACAGGTAGTGCTACCTGAACAGAGTGTGCACTGATGGAGGCAGCAGTCAACATCTTTTCATAGGACACATCCAGAGATATGTCCTGTAGAGCTGCTTTCATTCGGAGATACCTTTATGCAGAGATACATGCTGTTGAAATGTCTTCATCTAGATCAATTCTTGTGGAGATACCATCACTCAGATGCCTTTGGAATATCCACACCTTCACTGAACATGTGCAGATCGAAAATACAGCGGTATTGCCAGGATGTGCAGGCAGCAGGAATGGATGGAGAGGCTGGAACATGCAGGGCTCTGAGCGCTCGGATGGGATGCAGTGTGGGGGGAGGGAGCTGGAAACACAGGGCAAGGGGTCGCTTTAAAAGACTCAGCTGGTTGCAGAATGCGCTTTGTCTGACTCAGTGTGCCCCCTGCAGGTGATGGAGGGCATGGCACTGTACCTGGAGTGTTCGGGGAACCTGATGCCCATGAGGAAGGCTACCCAGCAGCCTCGCTGCTTCAGCTTCCAGGCCTTCAGAGACAACCGGCTGCCCGTGTCCGTCAAGGTGTGTCCCTCCAGCCGCCTCTCCATCTCTCTGTCTGTCTGTCTACATTCTCACTCTGACTGTCTGCTATCCCATTTTGTATGTCTGTCTGTCTATCTGATATCACACTCTGTCTGTCTGTCTGCTATCACAGTTTGTATGTCTGTTTGTCTGTCTATCTGCTATTACACTTTGTCTATCTGTCTCTCTGCTATCACATTCTGTATGTCTGTCTCCTATCATATTCTGTCTGTCTGTCTCTCTGTCTGTGTACCTTCTGACTCTCTCTGGCTGTCTCTGCCATCCTACTTTGTATGTCTGTCTGTCTGCTATCACACTCTGTCTATCTGTCTATCTACTATCCACTCTGTCTGTCTGTGTCCTGTCACTGTCTGTCTGTCTGCTATCACAGAAAGGCCTGTCTGTCGATCTGTTTGCTTTGTAACGCTTCTGTGTTGTGTGTCTGTCTGTCTGTCTGTCACTGTGCAGTAAATTCCTTTGACGCCTGTCTGTGTGTGTGTTTGTATGTCCGACTACATTACACTGTCTGTGTGTCTCTGTGTCTCCCTGACTCTCTGGCTGTTGGCTGATCTTACTTTTCCACTGTGACTGTTGGTGTGTCTGTGTACTTTGTGTGTGTCTGTCTCTGACAGACTGTTTGTGAAGTATTTGTCTGGTGATGTTTTTTTCTGGTTGGAGTAGTAACTGTCTATCAGTGTCAGCATGCCTTACTCTCTCACCAACTGCCTGCCTGCCTTTCTGCCTGCCTGTCTGTATGTCTGTCTCACTGTCTCTCTCTCTCTCTCTCACGGTCACTCTCTTACCGTCTGATCTCACAGACGACCAGGTAAATGTCCAGGTAAATCTGCCTCTCTCTCGCCTGCCTGTGGCCTGCCTCCATTCTCTCCCTGTGTTGCTGTTCGCACGTCCAGTACGGAGCAGACTCTAATTTCTACTTCCTGTGTTCTTCTCTCACTTTCTCCTCTTTCCCCTCTTTCTCCTCCCTGTTTCTCCTCTCTGTCCTCTCCTCTCTCCCTCCCTCCATCTTGCTGTCCATGCCAGATGAGAGACAGCAGTAAGGAAGCTACAGGATTCCTCTCCTTCCTGCGGAAGTCCACTAAGTATGAGGACAGCCAGCACGTTCTGTGTAACCTCAACATCACCATGCCTCCCTGCGTTAAGGTACGGACCGCATTGTAAACTCACTGCTGTTACTAAAGCTTCTTTAAACCTTTCTGTCATTTCTGCACTGCAGGTCTATATGTAGGTGTTGCCCTTACATTCCAACAATGAACAGAATGAAATGTGTGGGAGCAGCAGTGTGGAGCAGTGGTCAGAGCAGCAGTGTGGAGCAGCAGTGTGGCAGCAGTGTGGAGCAGCAGTGGAGCAGTGGTCAGGCAGCAGTGTGGAGCAGCGGAGCAGCAGTGTGGAGCAGCAGTGTGGAGCAGGGGTCAGAGCAGCAGTGTGGAGGAGGGGTCAGAGCAGCAGTGGAGCAGCAGTGTGGAGCAGCAGGTCAGAGCAGCAGTGTGGAGCAGCAGTGTGGAGCAGCTGTCAGAGCAGCAGTGGAGCAGCAGTGTGGGGCAGCAGTGTGGAGCAGCAGTGTGGGTAGAGCAGCAGTGTGGGCAGCAGCAGTGTGGCAGTGGTCAGTGGTCAGAGCAGCAGTGTGGGGCAGCAGTGTGGAGCAGTGGTCAGAGCAGCAGTGCACCTGCACCTACCTGCCTGAACTCAGACAAGCCTGTGTTCCCTCCCGACCACTGCGCTACTGAATGGCATCTGGTGATCCCGTCACATTCCATTGTCAGGATGGTGGCATGAACTTCCACGCTTCATCCGTTCTGCTGAGTCCCTCTCTGTCTTCAAGAAACATCTGAAGACACAGCTCTTCCGCTCTCACCTGAGCACCTAAAACACTACCCCCTAAAAGAACTTCCTACTTCTTTGTTCTTCTCTGTTTTCCTTTATGAAAAAAAAAAATTTCTAATCTAATTTTCATGCACTTGTGCCTCTACCAGCTAGCTTGTGTCTTGTCTTGCAAACTTTTGAAACCTGGTCATGTAGTGCTTTTAATATTGTTGACTCCTTATGTGGCATTTTGCTGCTGTTATACTCTGCCACATGAATAGTGTGAGTGTGAGTGATGGGCAGGGTGAGGGGATGTGAGGGGATGAGTGATGGGCAGGGTGAGGGGATGCTGGTGTGAGTGTGAGTGTGAGTGATGGGCAGGGTGAGGGGATGCTGCGTGTGTGAGTGATGGGCAGGGTGAGGGGATGTGAGCGTGTGTGAGTGATGGGCAGGGTGAGGGGATGCTGGTGGATGCTGGTGTGAGTGTGAGTGATGGGCAGGGTGAGGGGATGCTGGTGAGTGTGAGTGTGTGTGATGGGCAGGGTGAGGGGATGCTGGTGTAAGCGTGTGTGAGTGTGAGTGATGGGCAGGGTGAGGGGATGCTGGTGTAAGTGTGTGAGTGTGAGTGATGGGCAGGGTGAGCGTGTGTGAGTGTGATGGGCAGGGTGAGGGGATGCTGGTGTAAGCGTGTGTGTGTGAGTGTGAGTGATGGGCAGGGTGAGGGGATGCTGGTGTAAGCGTGTGTGAGTGTGAGTGATGGGCAGGGTGAGGGGGATGCTGGTGTAAGCGTGTGTGAGTGTGAGTGATGGGCAGGGTGAGGGGATGCTGGTGTAAGCGTGTGTGAGTGTGAGTGATGGGCAGGGTGAGGGGATGCTGGTGTAAGCGTGTGTGAGTGTGAGTGATGGGCAGGGTGAGGGGATGCTGGTGTAAGCGTGTGTGAGTGTGAGTGTGAGTGATGGGCAGGGTGAGGGGATGCTGGTGTAAGCGTGTGTGAGTGTGAGTGATAGGCAGGGTGAGGGGATGCTGGTGGGCAGGGTGGGCAGGGTGAGGGGATGCTGGTGTAAGCGTGTGTGAGTGTGAGTGATGAGGGTGAGGGGATGCAGGGTGAGTGTGAGTGATGGGCAGGGTGAGGGGATGCTGGTGTAAGCGTGTGTGAGTGATGTGAGTGATGGGCAGGGTGAGGGGATGCTGGTGTAAGCGTGTGTGAGTGTGAGTGATGGGAGGGTGAGGGGGATGCTGGTGTGAGTGTGGGATGGGCTGAGGGGATGCTGGTGTAAGCGTGTGATGGGCAGGGTGAGGGGATGCTGGTGTAAGCGTGTGTAAATGTGTGTATCGCATGTTTTCCTCGGTCAGATTGTGGGCAGTGAGGAGCGCCGGCGCACTCTTACCCCCTTAGCCCTGCGGGAGAGGTACAGCGCCCTGAACGAGCCGGCGTTGGGTAAGCTAAAACACCCCGCCCCCGCCCCGCCCCGCCCCCTCTCTGAATGCTGCCTCTGGTCTGCCACCCGGCCATGCTTCTGTCTAAGGCCTGAATGCTGTCCTGTACCTCACACTTCATTATTACCTGTAACCAAATAAAGCCTGATTTCCTCAGGTGAAGTGTTACTGGAAACCCCTTCTGGGACTGTTCTGGGCAGGGCTGTTTGTAGTGTGGAGTATGGGGTGGGGTGGGGGGGGCTGTAGTGTGGAGTATGGGGGGGGAGCTGTAATGTGGGTATGGGGGAGCTGTAATGTGGTGGGGTATGGGGGCTGGAGTGTGGGTATGGGGGGCTGTAGTGTGGAGTATGGGGGGCTGTAGTGTGGAGTATGGGGGGGGGCTGTAGTGTGGAGTATGGGGGGGGGGCTGGTCATACAGTGGTGGGGAGCAGCTGGTCTCAGTGTTGGGAACAGGGGTGTGATCACTGCTGCCTGCTGCTGATGCTGCTTGTGTCTGTGTGTCTCGCAGCCTCACTGAACGCCATGGAGAGGACAGAGTTAAAGATATCGCTAATATCTGAGCAGCTCGGTCTCAGCTGGGCAGGTGAGTTTATGTGTGCTGGTGTTGCCTGAATGTGTTAACTCATTTTCCTGAATTTTTCCAATTTTCAGTTTTTTAAAAAGAATTTTGTCATGTGTCTGATTTATGGATTTTGGATTGTTGGATCTTATTACAGAATTTTGCTTCCAGGCCTCTTATAAGACTGGTGTCCCAGTTATTGAAAATTGGGTTTGGGAAGGGGGTCATATTTGGCTGCCATATATCAGGATTAGCTTGGTAGCTACCTAGGTAGCTGTCTTGAAAGTAGTGTTCTGATGCTGTGCTGTTGTGGGTAAAGCAGTCCCTTTTGGCCAGAGATTGAGATTTCCTCTAGTTTAATTCAGGCTTTGGCTAGACTGGCTGCTAGTGTTGATCTAACAGAGCCAAACTCTGCTGCAAGAATTGAATTACATTTCAGCAGACATGAATTTCCATACAGTCAGAGTGTGAATGTTGCATGACCAGCTGATGGAGGAAGTGGTGAGTGGGATTTTCATAGTCATGGGCAGGACTGGTTTGTCTGGGGTTCGTCTGAACTTTCTCCTGCCGAATCTTCATTTGTAACTTCAGTTTTCCTACTCATGGGTGTAATAGGTGTGATCAGATGAAGTCTTCCTCTCTACCATGAGTCCAGACGCTCACTCTCATCCTCTCTCCTCCCTCACTCTCTCTCTCCGCAGAACTGGCTCGGGAGCTGCAGTTCAGTGTTGATGATATCAACAGGATCCGGGTGGAGAATCCGAACTCCCTGCTGGACCAGAGCTCTGTGCTGCTCAGTCTGTGGGCCAGCCGGGAGGGCAGGAGGGCCAAGAGTGAGTGATGCTCTCCCACACATGCTGATCTGTCCCGACTGAAAGCCCCCCCACCTCACTCCCTCTCCCTGTCCCTGCAGTGGAGAGCCTGTATGGAGCTCTGAGGAATATAGACCGCACTGACATCATCAGCTCGCTGGAAGATCAGGGGTCACAGCCTGTAGCAGGGGCCATGGTGGAGGGAGACCAGCGACACACAGATCACCTGTCCCCCAGTGTGATCAACGGTAAGGACACATGCCCCACTGTCCCCCCAGAGTATTCTGTGGTAAAGAATCATGCAGTACTGTCCTACAGAGCAGCGTTTCCCAACCCTTTCCTGGAGGACCCCTTGTCCTGCATGTTTTAGATCTCTCCCTGCTCCAACACGGCTGATTTAAATGATCAGTTTGTTATTAAGGAGCTTCAGGAGTTCATAACGAGTTGATCATTTGAATCAGCTGCATGCAAGATGTCGTCCAGGAGAGAGTTGGGAAACGCTGCTATAGAGTATTCTGTGGTAAGGAAACATGCAGTACTGTTCTATAGAGTATTCTCTGTAAGGAAACATACTGTACTGCAGTCTCCCAGAGTATTCTTGCTGGCACAGCTCATCCTTAGGCCGGAGTACACAGTGCTGTTGTCTTGAATGGGTGGGTGTTGTACCAGTTTTAAAAATGGCCCCCAAGTTCTACTAGTGAATAAGTTGGGTTGACATCAGTTAAGTTGCTTAAGTACCTGTGTGGTGTTTGGAGAACAGCACTGATCACCTGTCATCTTTAAGACTCCTAGCTCTTTTAGCATTTTTCCCATCTGGGGACAGCTTATTTGCTTGCTAGCTTGATATTGATTATTTATTCTCTATAGTTGTTTATGCATCTAGCCATAAGTGAATGTGAGAGAGAGGAGCTGTGGAAAGGAGCTAACTGCTGTTAGCAGAGTGGACACGGCTTATTTAGTGCAGTGGATACGCTAGACTTAGAGCTCATCCAGTCAGCACTGAAACTGATCTTTCTCATTTTGTATGGAGGTATGGCACTGACAGCTTACTCCGTCTCTCTCTGGGTGATATTAGAGTGCCTTTCTGACTTTACGCAGTGTTAAACGTAGGATCATAGAATGTATACTGCTAATTATCTAAAAATCACACAGTGTCAAAGCACTGTAGATAAACTACTTTAACTTTAACACTGAGAGGAAGAGTGGGAGAGGAGGCGGCCGCAGTGAGAGGGCACAGGAGCCGAGCTTCCTCCTCCCTGAGTCTGTCGGCGCCTCGTCCCTCTGTCCCTGCGAGGGGGGCGTTACACTTCCTGGACTCATAGTGGGGGGGTGTAGCAGTTTGCTGTGTGACGATATTGACAGGTGGGTATGCAGATCACAGATGACATCATCACTACAGAATGAGACAGGATACTGCGCAGACACTGCAGAATGAGACACAATACAGCACACACTGCCAGTCATCTGCCAGCAGCCGTTTACTGAGGCAACTGTGGGTTCAGTACCTCCCCCAACGGTACAGCAGCAGTGCTCCGGGGGGAATCGAACTGGCAACCTTTCGGTTACGAGTCCTGCTCCTTAACCACTACTACACTGTATTAGCAGAGTGTGTCTGCATTTCATAAATCAGTCGCTGATTCATTTACACAGAGGGGCAGTGAGAGGCCCTGCTGCTGGGTGGGAGGGCAGCAGAGTACAGGCTGAAACGGGGACACTGCTGAGGGGAAATACCTCTCAGAAACAGCACAGGGAGACAGCCCAGCAGTCTGCAGCACAGGGAGGATTAGCATGAGCAATTAGCCAGCAGTCTGCATCACAGGGAAGATTAGCACAAGCAATTAGCCAGCTAATGTGCAGCACAGGGAAGGTTTGCGTGTGTGATCACTGATTCAGTTTACAGCACAGTGAAGATTAGCATAGGCGATTAGCTGGCTAATGTACGATACAGAGGAGAAGAATATAAGAGGTGAGTTTTTAGGCTGGGGTGCTGGAGTAGCCCCGCTGGGCGTGTGGAGGGGCCGCAGTGACGTGGGGCAGCGTGTGGTGAGGGGAAGCGGGGAAGGGCAGGGGTACAGCAGGCCGCAGCTGTTACGCAGCCGGCCTTCTGATTATGAGGCTGGAGGTTCAGGTCCATGTGTGCTCCTGAGAAAGGGTGCTGATGTGGATACGGGCACTTGTGACAGGGAAACAGCTTCCTTCTGGAATAAGCTCAGAGTGCTGTTTTTCCCTGGGGGGCCACTGTAGTTGTTCCTGTGACTCCCCTCTCTCTTTCTCTGTTTCTCTGGACATGTCATCTGCAGCCCGGCCGCCCTCCTCCTCCTCCTAACAACTGTCCTCTCCGACCTCTGACCTCTGACCTCATGCCGAACTCATGTTGACCTCCTATGGCCCTCCTCTTTGTCATCTTTATTTTCCAACCCGTCGTGGCCTGGGGAAACTCTCTCTCTGTCTGCTTCCTGCTCTCCTCCCTTACTGCCTGTGTGTATGTGCTTGCTGCCTGCCTGTGACCACTTCTGTTGTCTTGCTGCTTGTAACTGAGAAGAATTGCATGCTGGGGTGGGGGGTGTGGTTTTTTGGGTGGAGGCGGGGTTTGGGCATGGGGAGTGAGGCTGTTAGTCTGCTGCTTGTTACATTTGTGCATGGCATGTATTCTGTTAAAAAAATTTCTCTTTCCTGTCTTTTTATATTGTGTCTCTCTGTCAGGGGAAAAAGGTGCCAAACCTTTTTAAAATAATGTGTTGATATGTATTTTCTCAGATATAGAGGATACTGGGTGTGATGCTGTGAGATGTTTTTGTCCTGTGGTTGACCAGAGTGCTGTGTTTGTACATTGTGCTTCTGTCACTGTGTGACACTATCAGCAGGGGACAGGTGTGTTCACTCTTTTCCTGGTCCCATCACATCTGTGCTTGGCATTTCTTTATTGTATGTGTGTACGCTGCTGTTTTGTACTGTGTGTATTTTTGTAAATATTACCATTATGGTGTGTGTGTGTGTACGTGTGTCGGTGTGTGTGTGTGTGTGTGAGAGTGTGTGTGTGCGTGCGTGCATGTGTGTGTGTGTGAGTGTGTGCGAGTGTGTGTGTGTGCATGCATGCGTGTGTGTGTGTGCGTATGTCGGTGTGTGTGTGTGTGTGTGTGTATCGGTGTTTGCATACACTCTTCTCTGTCTCTTCTCTGTGACTAATCCTTCCGTGTGCATTTGTGTGTGAACATGCGTGTGTTTTTGCTGTGGCTGATCTGTGTATGTGTTTGTATATGTGTGCATACCTGTGTGTGTACCTGTGTGTGTACCTGGGTGTAGCAGGAGGGACAGAGGGCTGTTCATGACCATCCTGCTTCATTCTTTATCCTTCTGCCCATTCATTCCCCACATCGAGCTGTCTGCCCATCCCCCTTTCCCCGGCACACAGACAGACTGACTGACGGACTGGCTGACGGACTGACCTGATCAGAGCAGAAGAGGGAGAGGGCAGTCAGTCACACCCTGCTGTGTGGAATTCAGTTCTTTGTTCTGTGCGACCATGTTGAAACACAGTGTGTGCATTGTGGTGCATTCTGGAGAAACAGCTTACTCATAAGTCCTTAACAGAAAGTAGTGATGTTCTGTGATTAGACTCGCTGCACTCTCTCACGCACACACCTATGTACATGTATGTATACACACGTGCCTGCACACACACACACACACACACACACACACACACACACACTGGAACACAGACTTGAAAGATGCTCAGTCTGTAATTTAATATTGTTCTTAATTTTTAATGTTGTTGTAAATGAGAATCCAAAGCAAACAGATGCTTTAGCTCTGCTTCATATTAAAATATTTATTAAAAAAGCAAGGAATCTACAGAAGATTGCTAACCCATTTTTGACTGTATCCTTCCTTCATGTTTTGAAGATTGTTCTAAAACTGTGTTAAATATTGTTCAATAACTTTAAGATTTTTCTTTAAAGATTTTGAGATGAATAATGTTGAAATGAAACTGCAGATCCCTGCATGGTGGCAGAGAGTTTCCCTCGCACTGTAACTCCACCCTTCAGTGCCAAAGACAGCACCCTGGGACAAGCTCCCCTCCCAAAGGCCAGGTGCAGGTGGGCCCTACCCACAGGGCCAGAACAGGACACTGCTCTTTAGGCTTGTACTGAAAGCAAGATGATTCGGCAGATATGATTTTAGCGTGTTCTTTGTATAGCTAAAACTAGGCGTGCAGCTAAATGTGGAATGTGTGTGTGTGTGTGTGTGTGTGTGTGTGTGTGTGTGAGAGAGAGAGAGAGGCAGTGTGTGTATGTGTGTGTGTGTGTGTGTGTGATGATCAGCACTTGTATCAGATTTTTTCTGTCTTTTTCTCTCTCTGTTTCTCTCTCTGTTTTTCTCTCTCTCTCTGTCTTTATCTGTAAGTTATGCTGCTGCTGTTCTTATGGCTGCTCCTGGATGCTATGGCTTGCTAAACTTCCTCCTAAATGCACCCCCTCCCTTGCTTAAGGCACTGCTTCCCTGTCTGTGCAGAGAGCTGCTGGCAGCTCACCTGCCCCCCTCCCTCCCGGGCAGGGGTGCGTTTGGTGGGGCGGCGGGCGGGGCGTGTCAGTGTGCCTCTCTCTCTGTCGCGTCTCCAGGTTACGGGCTGGTGCAGGAAGAGCTGCTGTCTCCTGCCTCCATGCAGTACAGCCTGCCCTCCCCGCTGGGGGCCGAGCCGTACTGGCAGGAGGTGTCCAGCCTGGAGTGCGCCCCCATCGCCACCACCGAGGAGGACACCCTGATGGAGATGTCGGAGGTGCAGGTGTGGCCCTCGGGGGCCAGCCCCTCCCTGGTGACGGTGGAGGACTCCTCCCTGGAGTGCAGTAATGCGGACGACTCGGAGGGGGCGCTGGGGCCCCCCAGCGGGAGCCTGGGCAGGCCGAGCAGCGGGGCCAGCGGTGTCAGCGGCTCCATCCTGGAGCTGGAGGAGGAGGAGGAGGAGGGCCCCGAGGAGCCGGCCCCTGCTGACAGCAACGGGCTGCTCGGGGGTCAGAGGTCGGAGGTCAGCAGGGCGGAGGCGGCGGCAGCGGCGGCCGGCAGCAGCTTGACGGGAGGAGCCAGTGGAGGAGCAGAAGGAGGAGGAGGAGGAGGAGCGGGTTCAGAGGAAGGCTTTTCTCTCATTGCAGGGCCGCAGCAGGAGTGCGCCTCCAGACTGAGCCTCATCACAGAGCCCAACGGAGACAGGTGCCTGTCCACGCCTGCACGCTACACACCGCTCATTCTCACTTCAGCATCATGCATACGTCACAAACAGGCACAGGTGAATATTACAGACATGTCCGTACCGCCCCCCCTCCCCCTCCCTGCAGGACGGGCAGCGGAGCGTTTCAGCCGTACCTGCAGGACCCCGCTCATGGCTGGCAGCCCGTGGGCTCGGTGATGTCATCAGCATGCGCCGGGGCGGGCGGCGACCTCAGCCAGTCTCACGTAGCAGAGGAGTCCCTGTTGCAGCCGGTGCGGGACACGGGACACTCCCAAATCCTGTGCGGGCGTGTCTGTGGCACCCAGCCCTTCGAGAAGGGGCTGGCCTTTTCCCACAGGGGGGCGGAGCTCAGAGGGTGGGATCAGGAGCGGTGCAGCGAGCAGGTGAGTTTCCAGAAGGGGGCGCTAACGCACAGGTGTGTCCCTCGCTCTCCCTCCACCTCTGCCACTTTATCAAATCTCAGATCAGCTTTCCTAGTCCTGATCCAAACCATGCAGTGTGAGATTCTGATCCAGGATCAGCTGTCAGGGGCTGAAAGTACCCCAGCATATTGTTAGGCAGCTAATTTGTGGCACATGAACAGCCTGAGTCCAAGACATCTCCACAGCTGAGCAGATCACAGAAAAAACTGCTTAAGTTTTCAAACGTTACTACATTGTGTGGGTGTACTTCAGTCAGTACATTGTGTGAGTGTATTTCAGTCAGTACATTATGGCTATATATTTCCATATTTGTGATGTAAAGCTCAGGCACTGAAGGGTGTGTGATGTAATCAGTGTGTGATGTAATCGGTGTGTGATGTAATCAGTGTGTGATGTAATCGGTGTGTGATGTAATCAGTGTGTGATGTAATACTGGGTCAGGGGTCCTCCATGTGAAACATCAAAGTGTAGGACACCTGTGGCAGATTGCAGTGGGAGTTTGAAGCCCATCTGGCAGAATGACAGAATCCCTGCCTCTGTGATGTTGTGTAAAGCTGTGAGAGAATCCCTGCCTCTGTGATGTTGTGTAAAGCTGTGAGAGAATCCCTGCCTCTGTGATGTTGTGTAAAGCTGTGAGAGATGAGAGCTGTGATGGTCTCTGACGCTGCAGGGGCAGGGGGTGCCGGACCTGCCTGTGGAACACAAAGACGACCAGCTTGCTGATGAACACATCGTCACCAAAAAGGTCAGCTGTCCCACTCTGCCTGAGCCACACAAACACATGCGTGCATGTGATAAATACACACAGGTGTGCACAGAGGGTGCAGCAGGGGTGTAGAGTCTCGGGGGTGTAGAGTCTCAGGGGTGTAGAGTCTCAGGGTGTAGAGTCTCGGGCGTAGAGTCTCGGGGGTTTAGAGTCTCGGGGGTTTAGAGTCTCGGGGGTGTAGAGTCTCAGGGTGTAGAGTCTCAGGGATGTAGAGTCTCAGGGGTGTAGAGTCTCGGGATGTAGAGTCTCAGGGTTGTAGAGTCTCAGGGTTGTAGAGTCTCAGGGTTGTAGAGGGGTGTAGAGTCTCGGGGGTGTAGAGTCTCGGGGGTGTAGAGTCTCAGGGTTGTAGAGTCTCGGGGTGTAGAGTCTCAGGGTGGAGCATCAGGTGAGAGACGCTGCATTTCACAGGGTCAGAGGGACTGTAAAGGGGCTGTATTCACACACAGACCCAGGCAGGGGGGCGATGAACTGGACCTTTCTGAGCTGCAGTGTAAAACACATTGCCTCTGTTAATGTGACTGTAACTGGTCGGGGACTGAGCTGTCATGTGACTGTAACTGAGTGGGATACTGGCCTGACCTGTACTTTGCAGGCTTGTCTGTGGTGTACTTGCTGGCTTTGTGTAACATTAGTCTGGCCTATAGCAACGTAAGTGTGATGATGAGAACGAGCTTCCACTGCCTGTCTTGTGAGGTACCCCATAGTGCGGGGCTGCAGAAAAACCCAGTACAGTCCATTCTCGACATAACTGTTTAATAATAAGTGATATTTGACTTTTGACCCCATCTGCACTGTCCCTGGCTTTGTTGTATCACTGTGAGCTTTGGTCTTGCCTCCACTGTAACCACACACCCAGCCACTCACCATCTCTCTCTCTCTCTCTCCCTCTCTCTCTCTCCCTCTCTCTCTCTCTCCTCTCTCTCCCCCTCTCTCTCTCTCTCCCTCCCTCCCTCTCTCTCTCTCTCTCTCTCCTTTCTCTCTCTCTCTCTCTCCCTCTCTCTCTCTCTCTCTCTCCCTCTCTCTCTCTCCTCTCTCTCTCTCTCTCTCTCTCTCTCTCTCTCTCTCTCTCCCTCTCTCTCTCTCTCCTCTCTCTCTCTCTCTCTCTCTCCCTCCCTCTCTCTCTCTCTCTCTCCCTCCCTCTCTCTCTCTCTCTCTCTCCTTTCTTCTCTCTCTCTCTCTCTCTCTCTCTCTCTCCCTCCCTCTCTCTCTCTCTCTCTCTCTCTCTCCCTCTCTCTCTCTCTCTCTCTCTCTCTCTCTCTCTCTCCCTCTCTCTCTCTCTCTCTCTCTCTCTCCCTCTCTCTCTCTCTCTCTCTCTCTCTCTCTCTCTCTCTCTCTCTCTCTCTCTCTCTCTCTCTCTCTCTCCCTCTCTCTCTCTCTCCCTCCCTCTCTCTCTCTCTCTCTCTCCTTTCTTCTCTCTCTCTCTCTCCCTCCCTCCCTCTCTCTATCTCTCTCTCTCTTTCTTTCCCTCCCTCCCTCTCTCTGTATCTCCTTCAAAGCCGGATGTTGTGGGGAAGAAGGGAGAGAAGACGGTGAGGCGTACCAGTGTGCGGAAAGTGAAGCAGTGAGGCCGCCACCCTCACACCTACAGGTACAGGACCACGCCCTCACAGCTACAGGTATAGGACTGCCCCCAAACACTCAACCATGCCCTCACACCTACAGGTACATGTACCCCCAAACAGTCTGCCTCCCGTCTGCCTCTAAACATCACCTTCTCTTCACCTCTCTGCAGAATCGGACATCCACTGCCAAACCATCTGTCACTGACATGTGACCAGGACCCAGGAAGGAGGCGGGTGAGGAGGAGAGAAGTCAAAACGCATCCACAACGAAGACAACTACAGAAACAGCAACCTGCCCACAACCAACACACCAACACGGACGTCCCATGCTGTGGATCCACGCGTAGTTTTGTTACCTTTTTAAAAACAAAACAGCTATAGATTAGAGGCATGGTTTTCTATAAAACATACAAAAAGCCAACGAAGAAAAAAATGCAACAAAAAAGTGCTTCCTGTTGTCTGTATAAGCATGACGAATCGCTGGTGCATGTCCTGTCGTTATCTACAGCTGAAGGGGTATATGGGGGGAAGGGGATTGGGTGTCTACTGTCTGAAACAATGCAACAGTCTTTTAATTTTTCTACATCCAGCTCTCTGTACGCTGAGCACTCCTGACCGTCGTTAATCCATAACTGCCCCCTGATTGCAGAGGGGATGCCTGGGAAGTGTAGTCCATGACCTTTGAGCTGTACGGATGTTGCATGTGACGTGTATGGCGTATTGTTGTGTTTGTGGTGCTGGGATGCCGTTGGCAGCCTGCACTGAGAGTCTGTCTGTGAGTGAGAGTGCCCCCTCTGTGAGAGCCTGTCTGTGAGTGAGAGCATGTCCCCTCTGTGAGAGCCTGTCTGTGAGTGAGAGTGCCCCCTCTGTGAGTGAGACTGTCTGTGTGTCTCTCCGTCTGAGGGATGCTCTTTCACTGGGGCTGCTCTGCAGAGCTTTGTGGGAGGGGTGTGAAGTGTCCCTACATCCCCTGAGCCCCACCTGCACAGCTGTACCCTCACACCCGTCTGCGCAGCTGCACCCTCACACCCGTCTGCGCAGCTGCACCCTCACTCCCGTCTGCGCAGCTGCAGCCCCACTCCCATCTGCGCAGCTGCAGCCCCGTCCCATCTGCGCAGTTGTAGCCCTTACTGTCTGTGCAGCTGCAGCTCCATTCCCGTCTGTGCAGCTGCAGCCCTTACTGTCTGCGCAGCTGTACCCCCGTCCCATCTGCGCAGTTGTAGCCCTTACTGTCTGCGCAGCTACAGCCCTTACTGTCTGTGCAGCTGTAGCCCTTACTGTCTGCGCAGTTGTAGCCCCCCCACTCCCATCTGCGCAGCTGTATGTCAGAGTTTGAATTCTTCCAGCTGACCTGGCAGCCCTTTTCCTTTCCACTCAGGAGTGCAGTAAAGACAGCCAGCACTGTGAAAACCCACTGTAAGACTGACCCCAGAACTGTGAAACCCAACACAGGCCTCGCTCCCGCTCCCTGGCCTCCCGTACTGTTCTGCTGCCATAGCAACATTGTCTGTGTTCTCCTGCATGTGTTCTTGCACCCGTGTGTGTATGCATGCGTGTGTGTGTGTGTGTGTGTGTGTGTGTGTGTGTGTGTGTGTGTGTGTGTGTGTGTGTGTGTGTGTAAAGTATGTCAATAAAGATTTACCCTCAGTTCAGCAAACTCCAAAGCAGACCGCTTGAACAGCCCACAGTGAATGAGAAATGTACCTCACAGTGTGGTGTTTGAACAGTTACTCGCCTGCAAGCTAATGTATAACACTGACTAAATGCTTATCTCTTATTTAATCCAGTGGTAATTTCTGTATTTGTATCGTTTTAAGATGTGACACGTTGTGTAAGACTGAGAGTCTCACGTCTCATCATGGTGGGTCTGTGGTAAACCCATGTATGCTCACCCAAACCCTGAACACATCACTGCTCAACAGCCTCTCACAACTGGATCATACTGAACTGATTAAACCAGATTACAGGGGTGTAGTGTGGGTGCACTGTGGGTGTACCTGGGTTCACTTACTCCCCAGAACTCCCAAACACTGTGTGGCAGTGTGTTTCATACTTTAATGTAGCAGAGGTCAGGGAGACGCAGAGTGCAAGGGTGTGTGTGTGTGTGTGTGTGTGTGTGTGTGTGTGTGTGTGTGTGTGTGTGTGTGTGTGTGTGTTTGTATATGTTAAGAATGTTAACTTGTCAAATGGCAGCAGTAGTGATGAGAGCTGTTGCTGAAGAAACTACACTGTACTTAAAATAATGCTGATGTGCCCCCTGGTGGCAGCCTGGTGTACTGCATTGTGTTGGCAGCATGTTGAATGTTGGTTACAGAAAGCCACAGGTAGAGGCAGTATGCAGGGAACATCAGCCAGGCTTAAAAATACTACCTAAGAAAACTACAATGTAACAATCTATGGCTGTGCTGAAGGTATATCCAAATGTATTGTATATTTCAGATATGGCACATAGCAATGTCATACATGAATGTTGCACAAGACAGAAGTATGAACGGATTGTAATGTGAACATATTCTGCACAAATGAGATGAAAGACATTGATGGATATGGGGAAGTATCACTGAGGTCGTGTCACTGTACATTCGGATGGCGAATGTCTGAAAGTGTGACAGGATGAGTGTACCCTCCTGCCCTGAGGGTGAGCTGTGGGGGGGGGGGGGGTGTGTTGGGGGTTTTGGGGAGCTGTCTATTTATGCATACAGGAGATCCCACTCATTTGTGAACGCTGTCTGTCATTACGCCACTCTCAGAGATGTCCCTTCTTTCTGGTGCTTCTCGGTTCTGATAAGAGCATTCACAGAAGCTCAGCTGTGGGGAGAGTCCGGCCCGGCCCAGCCCAGTGCCCGGGTTGGGGGGTTGCCGAAGGACTGCGGGGTTTGCTGGAGCTCCTCGCAGCTGAGCTGAGGAATGAATTTCTCCTCTGTGTCAAAACTGGGCTTTTTATTTCATTTGTGAAGGATGAAGGAGCAAGAGGGTGCCTCTCTCCTGCCAGGGTGCCCCCACACTGTAACACTCAGAGGGGCAGAGTCCGTCCCAGGGCACGGGCAGGGGAGCAGTGGAAGTTACTCGAAATTTTAAAAGTACACACACTAAATGAGAGAACATAATAATGATTCATGCAAAATATTAACTGTTGCAAAAACTAGAGATCACCTATACTCCTTTAGAATGGATTAATGACATTATTAACGCAATATCATATTAC